>BQNB010004024.1:80070-110632 GCA_026074375.1 Tanacetum coccineum | reverse complement strand
GAAATGTTGTCTTGACATCCATTTGATAGATGGTCATATTTTTACTGGCTGCATTGGCGATGAAGATTCAAATAGCCTCAATGCGTGCAATCAGTGCAAAGAATTCATCGAAATCAATTCCCTCCTCTTGTCGATATCCCTTGGCCACCAACCTTGCCTTGTTTTTTAGAACATCACTGTACTCATCAAGTTTAACTTTGTAAATCCACTTGAGAGCTATAATCATGACACAGTCTGATCGTGGTACTAATTCCCATACTTGAAGTCGATCAAATTCGTGAATCTCATCTTGCATGGCTTGAAACTAGCAATCTTCAGTTATGGTAGATTTGAAGTTCTTTGGTTCGACTTTTGACAGTACAGAGTTATACAAGCACCATAAGGCATCGGTTGCAACTTTTTTCTTGTGGATATCGGTCGAGAGGGATTGCCAATGACATTATCAAGCGGATGATCCTTGCTCTATTTCCCGAGATGATGATGTGTTTGAGTGACATAAGTTGATTCTGCTAAACTAACATCCTCGAATGATGATGCTTCAGAACTAGGTTCCGGAGCAAACACGTTTACGAAGGGATCGTTGTCAACAGGAGCAAGCGGATTGTCTTCCATGCTAGTAGATTCAGCTGCAATGACTTGTTGAAAACTTAGAGATTGTAATGCCGAAGATAATGGTGAATGACTTAGAGAAGGTGCATATTGATCAATGGTAGTAGATGAAGGTGTACCGGCTGAGTTGACTGGGACTGGAACTGCTAGAGCAGGGGAAACCGATCTTTCAACACGAAGAGGTTCCAGGTATTCATCAAACATTAGTTGGAATAAAATCTTTAGTTCTTTGTTTGTGGGGGGTACATAAGGTGCTACAGGAACTGGATTGGGTACGAGCCCTGAACTTATCTGTCCAGGCATCAGAAAAGTAGGTGCGGGTCCTGTATTGAGTTGCACAGGAGCCATTGGCTCAGACAGCTCATTGAATCGAACGTGAATAGTTTCTATAATTCGTCGGGTTCTTTTGTTGTAGATTCTATAACCCTTCCTACTTGGTGCATAACCAACGAAAATTCCAATATTATCTGTTGGTTTTAATTTTCCAAGATCCTCGCTGTCATTAGTAGGGTAACAAAGAGCACCAAAGACTTAGAAAAAGGTAAAATCGGGCTTCTTATCATGCACCAGCTCATATGGGGTTTTGTTATGACGAGTGTGAATAAGGGATTGATTTTGGGTGTAACAAGCGGTAGCAATAGCTTCTGCCCATAGAAACATCGGAGCCTTAGAAAATATCAGTATTGTCTTAGCAGCCTCCACAAGAGTACGGTTCCGTCTTTTAACAACGCCATTCTGCTGTGGAGTCCTGGGAACTGATTTTTGGTGAAAAATACCAACACATTCATATTATTCAGTCATAACTTGATTAACAAATTATGTGCCATTATCGGTACGGATGTATCTGACAGTTTTGTTAAGATCGATTTATATTTGCTTCAAAAATTTGATGAAGACCTCTGGGGTTTCGTCCTTCGATCTCAAAAACTTAACCCAAGTAAACCTGGAATAGTCATCAACTATGACTAAGATGTATTTCTTCCCATTTATTGTTTGCACTCGCATTGGTCCACATAAGTCCATATATAGGGTATTAAGAACTTCCAAGTTGGTGTTTTTAGTTTTGGGTGTGTGGGTATGCTTTTTGCTCTTACCTAGTTAACATACGGAGCAGAGATGATCTTTCTCAAACTTCAATCTAGGTAAGCCTCTTAATAAATCCTTTCTTGAAAGGTCATTGATGGTACCGAAGTTCAAGTGGTTTAAATGATGATGCCATAACCATGATTTGTTCTTAGAGGCTTTGGACAACATACTGATTGGGGAGGACTTCATTATGTCTTTAACCGAGATAGTGTACAAATTAGAACCACGAGAACCTTTAATTAATTCAACACTATCCATATCTCAAACATAACATGAATGCTTCTTGAATGCAACTTCCAGATCAGAATCGCAAAATTGTCTGACAAAAAATAGATTGTGTCCCAGTCCTTCCACCTAGTATACCTTAGAGATCACACTGTCATCAATCATGTAATCTTCATGACCCATGATAGCACCAAAGTGGTCATTCCCGAATCTAACTGTCCTGATGAACTTTTTCACAAAATTTTTGAGCCGTGAGCGATCCCCTGTCATATGTTTTGAGCAACCTAAATCCAAATACCAAAGGATGATCTGTACGACCTGCATTTGAAAACAAACGAAGATGGAGAGTTTGGAAAATTGGATCCCCAATTTTGGTTGGGGTCCAGTTGGTTAACATAAGCAATTGCCTTATTCTCAGGTGGAGTGGTAATGCTACCGGGAACTGCTTGGTACGGTTGGTTTTTACGTTGGTATCTAGTTAATGGTTTCTTAAATGTGTGACTTAATTTCCTAGTTATCATAGTTTTACTAGTACTAACTGTAACACACCCATTTTTACATATAGCAGCGGAAGCTAATCTGGGGTATTACTTCAAGGTACAACAGTCATAATCATAGAAAACGAATAAAAAAGAGTCGTTTATGAAAATAAGTTATCATTCCTTATTTCTTCAGAGTTTTTACAAAAGAGAGGTTTCCAGAATCTAAAATACAACATTTGAATGATAACGGTTTTTCCATCTTCGTGTCCTCGTCACTCCGTGCCATTAGTTACCTGAGATAAAACATGCTAAAAAGTCAACACAAAGGTTGAGTGAAATCCATAGGTTTAAGTAATATAATTTGAATGCAAATGCGATATTTGGGTTACGTTGATATACACCCAGTATTGAAAACATAATTTATTATTGCCATTAGCTCATGAATCCGATGCCTTAGGTTATAATGATAATATTGCCCCTGCGGGCACCTTTGCCAAAATACCCGCGTGATTTCTAATGATGTGCAATTGGTTACACGTAACTGGGTACACCAACGGGGAGTCCAGCCCAAATAGATCTATTCACATCATTCGCGCTTACTACGGAGAGTAATTAACGGTTCATGATTATGGGGACTTAAAGGCAAAGCAGTTACTTAGGCAATAGTAAATTGAAATAGCATGTAGAAATAATTGCATTCATGTTTATAGCATGTATCCCCCTCGCGGGTTTATAAAAAGATTGAAATGCGAGGCTATGAACTCACCTGAACAGTTATAGGGAAATTGATAGCTAATGTATAGGGAATGAAAGTAACGGCTTCAACACGGCAATCACAGACAACCTGGGTTAATATATGGCAAGTCTTAGTTTGATTGTATATATAAGTTTTTGGATATCGATGTTGGTTTTGATATAAAAATTATCATAACACCGTTCGGGCCATCATAGTTTAGAAGTCATTCAGTAAACGTTTGTGGAGCTAGGGCACTTTAAATCGTAAACCCAATAACTCAGACAGAACATAATACCAAGATGAAACTTCTTAATATGAAGCTCCCTAGTATTGTGGTATGATATGGATCCGGGACATGATTTTTGAAAGCACATCGATGATGAATGATATAAGGATTAGAACATAAGCAGTTTTAAGCATTTTATTCAATATCTAGAGATGTTAAGCACGAGGAGCGTTAATTAAAGTTATGTCTGGTAATGTTTTGAATATGATTTTGTGGTTGTCGGCGGATATATGTTTTGAGAGAGAAGGCTATGAATTTATTATACCTATTAATTCATAGCATATTATTAGGAACATTTATAGTAAATTACTTAAATGAAATTCCTATATTGCCCTTTAACCAATAATCTAATGTAAAATGATGTTATAATTTATTACGATTATGCCACAAGCTTTAATAACCATTGATCAAAAAATAAATGGCCCGGATTAACTAAAAATTGTTCTGTAAAGTTCTGCACTTAAAATGGGTTCTCAATATAACACTTCACTATATATATATATATATATATATTTTTTTTTTTTGAACGGCAACTTTATTAAAAAAAACTAGCAAGGAGCTAGAAAGACATTACAAAGAAATAAGATAGGGGTTTTTTAACCAATACTCCCAAGAAAAAACCCTATTACATCTACTAGAACACCATAAAAAGGACCAAGAAACAATGTCATCAAAAATCGTCGAACGATTAGGAGGCGAAGCGTCAAAGACCAACTGATTTCGAAGCCTCCAAATCCGCCACCAAGCAACATAAAAAACACCTTCTAAAATAGACTTGAGACGGGAAGAAAGTCGAAAGGATAAGAACCAAGCATCCCAATCCGAGAAAGAACAAATCTCCTGCCAATCCAAATCCCACCAACGACAAATTTTACGAAGAACAACCCGAGCCACGTCACATCGAAAGAAAACATGCTGAACATCCTCCATAGCAGCATTACAAAGAGGACACAGATGGGAATCCAACAAAACACCTCTACGGCTAAGATTGACTCTAGTAGGTAACCTATCACGACGAGCACGCCAAGAAAAAACATTAACTTTAATGGGAATGAATTTTACCCATCTCGTTGCAACATCCGACGAAGGGAGAAACAAGTCATCAATAAAGTTTCTGATGACTTTAACCTTGAACTCTCCATCTCCCGACAAATCACAAGTCCACCTATCTTTGGAAGACGAGAGGACAACCGAGTTCATAATTGAAGAAAGGTCATCCCACTGCTGCCGCTCAGCTCCATCACGCACGTCCCGGCGAAAAGAAGCTGAGACCGAAGAAGCTCCCATTTTATTAGCCACCACAATCTCCTTATCCAATTCGAGAGCAAACAAACGGGGAAACTGAACACAAAGAGGGGCATCAGCTAACCATATATCATACCAAAAACTAGTACAAGACCCGTCCCCAATCCGCTTCTTACAATGCGAAGAAAAATCAAAACCAGAATCTTTCAAAGATTTTACTTCACGTAAAATAGAGCACCAAATCGAGGGTATAATCAATGGTTAATATTTCATAAAATATTCTTATCCTAATGTAAAAAATCAAGTACTTGAAGCTAAATTAGTAGTATAATCAATCGATTTTTTAAGATAAATAACACCGTAGAAACTAAAACATGGCAACATTGATATTCACCTACATATCCATTTTTTTGCTGCAAAAATGTGAATAATCTCTTGTCTATGTGTATTGGAGAAAGTTTTCATAAAAGAGGAGAATGTCACAGTTTGACCTTGTTTAGTCTGTTTTACATTAATCCTACAAAGAATTTAACAACTGATATGTATTATAAGTGCCAATAAACAAAGTTATTAGTACTTTATATAGATGTTAGTCTCTTTAACAACTAAAATTTTATCAAGGAAATAGAAGAAGCTGTGTGGCTTAAACCCATGACATGTTAACTTAATGGGAGAATTGCATATATATCCCTGCAAAAGCTAAAAATTGCATATATATTCAACTTAAACTACTAATTACATATATATCCTTTAAATTCCCATATAAGCAGTTTTAATAAGTAACCCCTAAAAAAATCATTAAAGTTGTAATTTAATAAGAAATCGTATACAATCCATATAAGCATTTTTAATAAGCGATCCCAAATAGCCCTTAAATGGATTATTTCAAAGTACAATCCAGAACACCCCCAATAAGCATGTTCGGCTAAACATCTCGTGATCACAACCGGGATTAAGGTTTTATGTTTTGTACTTTCGTGATTAATTTGTTTGAATGATTTTAGAGTTGTGGACACTTTGATGTTGATTTGATCTTAATGAATATGATATATAACTCACATCGTTGTGTTATTAAATTAATTTGATAGGGTCAGTTGTAAGACGATATAATATTTTCGACGTTCAAAGTGACTTATGAAACGATTGGCGCTAATACACATAAGCTCTATTTATGTAGAATGCAAACCCAAAATATGCTACTCGTATAGATGACAAAAAACTAGAATTTAGAAAATAAATACTTATGTGTCCCATGTGGTTTAAGATTTTATTAAGATTTTTAAATCATAGGATTTTTATTAAGATTTTTAACAATTCAAGTAAAAGTTGCTTTAATAAGCTTATAACTTAACGTTAGCTTTTTATGGTGCAAGAAAAAAGCATTGATGGTTTAGAGTAACCACTAAAAACTATGAAAAAGAATAAGAGGAGTAAATACTAAAGAAGCTTATCATGCAGGAGTATATGTATAATCACTTTATAACATAGCTTAAATATCTTATAAAGAATGACATAAAAACAGACATAAGGCTTATACTGCCCCAATATAGTTTTGTGTCTACTCCAAACGTTGTCTCTTAAATGCTCCACATTCTACGACGTTGTCATTATCTTCATGATTAAGCAAAAGTAGCATTTCTATGTAAGAACTCACAAAGAATGTACCGAGCTGTCCAACAATCCCAATATACCTGATATTTGTTGGGTTCATAAACAATAATTTCACTCTCTTTCTTATCTCTTTTAATTTCATTTATAGGTTCACCACTCTTTCTAAATCCAAGTACAGATACAATATTTTCTGCTGGCATATCAATAGTGTATAAACGTGTAAACTACTTGGGATCACCATTCTTCATAATCCATACATGCATGTCCCAATTATTTCCTTTAAGCAAAACAAGAGAATCTCCTAGTTTTGATTGTTAAATAGTCAAGGAAGGATACTTCTGTAAATACTTCGCTTGTCAAATCAAATGACATAATCAGATAAGAACGACTAACACTATCCTGAGCAAACCAATAACTAAACCCACCTACATCTACCCAATCAAGGAACAAAAGTGATTTCTGAGGTAAACTAGACTCGAAAAATTCTCGCAAACCCCGTGAGCTCTATGGGATAAACGTCAATTATGGATTAACATTAAGTAATACCTTCACAAACGAGTCTCCGATGTAGAGCTTATAAGCTTAGCGTCAAGAGTTTTCGGACAAACCCCAAAACCAATTGAAGTTCGATGATCAGGGAGTATATCTAACTCATCATCATTAGTAGGCAAATCAATAGCAACTGATTTCTTAATCGTAGGGTTCCAAAGAACGAACTGAGAATTATACAATCTGTAGAAACAAAATAATCCTTGAGAGCTACCAAGTAGACTTCGTCTGGGGTTTTTGACGGATACGGGAATGGACAAGGAAAACTTGTGTTTGGGGAAAGTATCATCGTCTATAATCGAGACACATTTATCCTTACCATCATCTTCTGTATCACCATACCTTATTAGTAGAGGATTATGTGCCTGAGTGCGTTGGATGACGTGACAATCACCAATAAACTTAGAGTTATGTATGAGAGAATTCCATGGTTTGGAAACAGATTTAAATCGAATCAATGATTTGGCCGGAAGCCTTTGCATGATTTGAACTTGGATATCGAAGGGCAAGTAGTTTTCCATGGCGAACTCTTATGTTGATTAAATCGTAGGGTTTTGGTGATGAGTATGGTATTTAACTATCTATCACCGAACTATTATGATTTATATATAGTTTCCAGCGTAAAACTCGGTAGATATATAGAATTGGCTCATTGGGCTTCTATTGCTATTGGTCATGAATTGATCCGCATAAAACAATTTGGCCTATTGACATTTAAAACGAGTAGGGGGTGTTTATTGTTTGGGACCTTCGGGTAATACCCAAATAAACCAAAAATCAATATCAAATTGAACCGAAAACCGAATTATTGGGGTTTTCGGTTCGGTTATGATTTTGACGATCTAAAATGAAAACCGAATTCATATAAATATATTTTATATAAATTTTTTTTAAGAATCTTTCCTACTATAAATATAACATTTTTAAGCATTAATTTATAAACAATTAAAATTATGTAATTCAGCTTATTCAGTTGGGATTTCCGTTATGGGGTTCGGTTTAACCCAATTTGGCCCGGCCTAAAACAATTTGGCCCAATTTGAAGTTTATACACTGATTGATCCAGCCTAAAACAATTTGGCCCAATGACATAGAAAAAAAGTAGGGGTGTTCATTGTTCGGGTAATACCTGAATAAACCGAAAACCAAAACAAAACCGAACTGAATCGAATTTATAACCGAAACAAATTTGGCAAAACCGAACCAAATTGAATTAATATTCGGTTTTAAGTTTGGTGCTCAGGTTTTTAAAATTACATGTCATGTGTTTGCCATGTCATCGTTGAGGTGGCGTACAGTCACTAAATCATATATATCCAGTCATAGTTAGCCCCATATATATGTTATATGTATATGTAGGGGCGCGTTCAAGTGAGAAGGCTAATTTTTGTGAGAAGGAAAGAAGGGATCCTAACCCTCCATCTAACCCTCCTTTTTTTAGATCTAATGGCTTAGATTAAATTACAATTAACACTAATTTACTAAACAAGGATACTTTTGTAATTTAAATTAATATATAAAAAAACACACACATATTCCACACACGGTGAAAAGTGAAAACAAATACTCCGTACCATCCTCTCACTACACCAATCAGAACCACCAGTAAACCGCCACCATAACCACCGCTGCACCGCCCGATCACCGCCATTCAAACCATCGCCGTTCAAACCACCACTACACCACCGACTAGAACCACCACTACACCAAGCAACTATAACAGAAACCGCCATTGGAGGACCAATCATCGTCGTTACCATAGCAACACAAATCTGTCACTAATTTAGAGGTTAAAATTAGCTCTTCAAAAGGTTAAATTCTTACACTTTCATCATTCACATATTTGTAATCGGAATTCAGTTTGACAATTGCTTGTAATATTTGTTCATTTAGTACTTTTATCGCTATTATTGCAGCAAATTGATTATATCAACTGTTTGATGAAATGCCTAAACCAATATTGCGCAAGCTGTTAACTTTATATTCTGATTAATTGTTTTAGTAGTCTTGATAGTACTTACGGTTATGTTTTCTTAATTATAGATTTAGTTTTCACTCGACAAAGGTATAGGTGAATGACTTCAATAAGCACATTTACAACTACAAGTATTATAAGATGTGTGAACAACCTCGTCACATGTGAAAATATATGTCTCGTAGCTTTTTAGGATGTGTGAAAAACATCTTCACACGTGAAGATATACGTCTTGTAGTGTTTTGTATGGTAGTTTTATAAGGTGGAACAACCTCGAGCTCGAAGGGTTAGACATAGATCAAATACACATAACAATTAACGACATATATAGAGCTCAAAAGATGGCTTTGAAAACCTGTTTCTTGCTTTAGATAGAAGTGGTTATTTTATCTACTTGCTCATATATCAATGTCGCTTCTGCAGAGTATATCTAAAACCTAAAACATGTAAAAAGGGGAAAACAACACAAAACTCTTTTTTAGTTTAATGAGTTTGTTGTAATTGTAGAAAATTTGGCTCTGTTGGTAACATAAGAAAATTTGGCTCTTTGTAATCATAGTTACCACATAGTTCTTTTAGGAAGTTCTTAGAAAATGGACAGTATGTGTTCACGGGTCAACCCAACCTGGACTGACCCATACTTAAAATGACCCATTTTGAGCGGTACCCGTAACCTGGACTGACCCATACGTAAAATGACCCATTTTGAGCGGTACCTGTAACCTGGACTGACCCATACTTAAAATGACCCATTTTAAGTGGTACTCGTTGTTACGAATCCCACTTTTACGGATCACACTGCTGGCAAGAACTTCTATTCGCACAGGACTTCCGGTTTTGAGTAGATTTAACATAGCTTAGCTAAACTCCTTAGCGACATACTCAACTGTACAGTAGTAGAACACCCTTTTGAATATCCATGATACCCACAAATGTAATACGTGACCAAGACATGACTGCACAATGAGTACAGAATCTTTCAAGAAGAACCTTTATGTCTCGACATTCCCACACTTCGAGTGTGATCATTCACCTGTAAAGAGTTTTGTGCCGGAAAAGGCTCTCACGTAAAATCAGATATGAACAAAGAACAAAAGGAAGGCTATTGCCCAACACTATTACGATAGAAAGAAACAATTGTGCATCACTATTACAAATGAGGGTGTAACTAAGCTCCTTAACAACACACTCAACTGGAGTTAAGTGCAATCTTTGTTAATTAACTATTATATCTCAACATGTGTGTTAACTTAAAAAGCTTATCATGAATTATATATACAAACTACCACCTGCATTTGCATATCTTCTATTTTTTGTACTAATCATAGCAGTTGCATTTCTTTCGGGCAAGCATTAGTTAAGAATTTTGAAATTATAGCAGTTGCACTTCGTTTCAGTATCATTTAACTCACCATCATCTAAAAAGGTAAAGATGGCTATGCACAGCTGAAATTTTGAGCAAGCATAAATTTATAATATGGTGAAGTTAAGAAATGTATATATAAAAATTTAGCTTAGTAGGTTTATACGAATGTGGTCCCTGATAGATATGGTTCCTAATATTTATTGAAATTTTATTTACATGTGAAAAAAGTATATGCTCAAGTTTAAATGTGCGTCTTTTGGATGATGAGAAAGTATGATCTTTTCTTGTTGAATCTTGAGATATACGAAGAGATTACACATTTGTTATAAGTGTTTTATTTCACTGTTATAATTGTTTATTTTTTTGTTGCGAACTGCTAAGATACAAGGAGAGATTGCAGGTTTGATTCATGTCAGAAGTAGTGTATCTGGGTGATAAGTAGATGTCATAGTAAGCTTTTCATTATTGTTATTCGATGAGGAGCATCAGATGCCCATACAGAGTCATAGACTCATAGATGCCCTTTTCTCGCACAACCAGTTGGTCTTTGGTGCATCATAACTCATTGGCATTGATTAATTATAATAACGCCAAAATTTTCTTAGGTGGTAATAATGCCAAAATACTAAGTTTTTATGTGATTTTCTTTATAGAACGATGCAGTTAACGATTAAGTAGATGACGTGGATGCCACATAAGTTAAAATGATGACGTTACAGTAAACAAGTAAAAAAAGCAGAAAATGTATATGGTAAAAAAAAGTTGTTAGGATTAGTCTGCGAAAAACATAACACTTTTTAGTCCAGGTACTTAGGCAGGACATACATGCCTATTTTATTACCTATACCTAATTTTTTACAATTAGTTTTAGAAATACGTAATTAGATTCTGAAGCTTGTCATAAAAATAGATACAAGCTAATCATAGAGAGTGTATGATGGTCTGATATATGTAATTGATAATTTGGACGAAGTCCTCGTCCGCAACAATAACATTAAAAAAAATTTGAAATTTTTCAAACCGTTTTCAACAAGTTGTTGGAGAAGGAATGGCTTTCTTAGGATAGAACGCAACAGGTGTGTGTTGTGTTTGTAATGATTAAGTACAAATTGGTGAATGTGAACGGAAGATTAATCAATGTTTTTGTTTGGAAATAAATGCAGCTTTACTGTAATACTTGTTGTAAGTTTCTGGCCAATTGGTTTGTACTAATGATAATGCAGTCGATGGGCATACATGCAGGTTTATTAACATCTGGAAAGAGTTATGTGAAGATGAGAATGTAGTTGAGGTATGTCGTTAGTCTATTTTTCTCACATATCACATTCTTTTGCTGTAGTGAATCATCAAACTTTGGTTTCTATTCAATATGTTTTTGTTAAAAAAATTTGGTACACTAGTTTCTTGCTCTAATTGCATCTTTTGTTTACAGACATTTGACAAGATGCTTGACATTTATTATAGTCAAAGAAAGCAACAAAGACTAAAGATTTAATACTATGATTTCCTCATATCCGTATGTTGGATTTCTAAATGTTGTTGTAAGTCATCTTGGTCAATTTCATACAACCATTCAACGTCAAGGTAGAGTAACCTTATTCTTTTTAAGTGTTGTTTTGTATTTTTGGTAATGACTTAATCAAATTAAGAGAAACGGGTAAAAGAAGTTGTTAGAAAACGGAGTACAAAATGCATTTACACTTGCCTATCCCTTTCTTATAGCACATGCTTCTCCATTTTGTAAGCATCAATTACACTTTGAAAACGCACACCTAAACACCCCAAAGAAATGCATTTATAAGTGGCAATTACATTTTTATTTGTTCACTTCCCAGGCATTACTCTTAAAGATGTTCTAACGTTTGCAAAGGAATATGTTTTGGTCTCCAGTTAAGTTCTAGATAACGTAAGTTGTCATCTGACAAAACAATTAGTCTTATTAAGGGAGATCTGCAAGCTAGAATCTTCTATAACGCAACATTTTTCTACTGACGACTTTGCTACCCTCGAATTTGGAGACATTTTCACTTTCTTAGGCGAACATATTTCTCTACTACCTACCACATGGCAGGATTGCTTCACAGTTACAGACAAAGTTGAGAAGCCTTTAGTTAAAGTTTGCATGAGCCAAAGTTAATTGCTTGAATTCTTATCAGAAGCTACTAATAGCTTAGGGGAACATGAAACATTAAGCAACTTAATGGTCACTCAGTTGTTGAAAACTCATTTCCCTACTGGTCTCACATTACTGGAAGATGAGTTTATAGCTGATTTTTTTGACTAATCTCAGCAAGAATGGAGATCATTTGAGCTCAAGTATTGTGTTATTTTTTTCAACTTTACCTGATAATAAGGCAGAGAAAGGTTTCTTAGATACTCATGTTGGCACGAATGATGCAGTTGAACTGTTACTTAACGCTCCAATGTTGGTAGATTTAAGTTTATGGTCATGTTGGGACTATAAGTTTGCACCTTCGTTTGGCTATACCGATATACACACCAAATCAAGATGCGTAAATTAAAAATATGGTCGTTATGCAGTTATGCTTAAATGACATATATGTCTCAATGTTTTATCTTCTAAGATTGATTTCTTACTATCAATAGATTATAGTTGAGTTAGGAGAAAAGGTCAAGTGTAGCATGTATATTGTATAGTATAAGTAATTGCTTTGGAATTTGTAATAAATTTAATCATTTGGGTCTTAAGTTGTTTTTGGCTTTCTTGAGATTTCAATTGTTAGCTCTACTATTGTGCATCTATAACTTCCCATTTAGTTAAAATGTGAGGATCTTCAAACCAACAGAAGATCAACAATAGGCAGGTTTGGATCCTTGAACTAACTATTACAATCCTGTTATCAATCAACCTTTTAGTTTGACACTTCTAGTATAAAAAATACACTAGTATCTAAAATACGCTAGAAAGAACAACGCTTTAATCATTGCTCATAATTTGCATGCGTGAAGATATTTTTACAAAACTTAATAATCATCTATTAAATATTAATATCTTATAATTTTGCACTTCTTAGTATAAAAAAATACACAAGTAAGATCACATCTTCAATCTTTGCTCAAAATTTGCACATGTGAAGATATATTCTTACGAAACTTAAATAATCGTCTATCAAACATGCATATCTCATATTTTTGCAGTTGAAAATACGCTAATAAGATCAAAGCTTCCATATTTGCACAAGTAAAGATATTCTTACAAAACTTAAATAATTGTCTAGTAAAAATCAATATCTTATATTTTTTGCATTTCTATTATAAAAAATACACTAGTAATATTAAAGCCTTAATCCTTGCAAATAATTTGCACGTGTGAATATATTCATACAAAACTTAAATAAGCGTCCAGTAAATATCAATATCTCATATTTTTGGCATTTCTAGTATAAGAAATACGCTAATAAGAGCAATGCTTCAAACCTTGCTCATAATTTTCACACGTAAATATATTCTAACAAAACTAAACTAATCGTCTATTAAATATTAATATATCCTATTTTTACACTTCTAGTATTAGACAAACGCCAATAAGAGCAATGCTTTGATCATTGTTCATAAATTGCATGAGTGAAGATATTTTTACAAAACTTAATAATCATCTATTAAATGTCGATATCTTATAATTTTGCAATTCCTAGTATAAAAAATACACAAGTAAGATCAAATCTTCAATCCTTCCTCAAAATTTGCACATGTGAATATATATTCTTACAAAACTTTAATGATCGTTTATCAAACATGAATGCCTCATTTTTTGCAGTTCTAATATAAAAAATACACTAATAAGATCAAGCCTTCCACATTTGCTCATAATTTTCACAAGTGAAGATATTTTACAAAACTTAATTAATTGTCTAGTAAAATCAATATCTCATATTTTTTGCATTTCTAGTATAAAAAATACACTAGTAATATCAAAGTTTCAATCCTTAAACATAATTTGCACAAGTGAATGTATTCATACAAAACATCAATATCTTATACTTTTTGCATTTCTAGTATAAAAAATACGTCAGTAAGAGCAATGCTTCAATCATTGATCATAATTTGCACTCGTGAAGATATTTTTACAAAACTTAATAATCATCTATTAAATATCAATATCTTCTAATTTTACACTTCTTAGTATAAAAAATACACAAGTAAGATCAAATCTTCAATCCTTGCTCAAAATTTGCACATGCGAAGATATATTCTTACAAAACTTAAATATTCGTTTATCAAACATGAATATCCATAACTTTATAATTCTAGTATAAAAAATACGCTAGTAAGATCAAAGCTTTTATATTTGCTCATAATTTGCACAAGTGAAGATATATTCTTACAAAACTTACATAATTATAATATCTCAAATTTTTTGCGTTTCTAGTATAAAAAATACACTAGTAATATCAAAGCTCCAATCCTTGCACATAATTCGCACGTGTGAATATATTTATACAAAACTTAAATAAGCGTCTAGTAGAATAATCAATATCTCATATTTTTTGCAAATCTAATATAAAAAATACGCTAGTAAGAGCAATGCTTCAATCCTTGCTCATAATTTACACGTGTGAAGATCTTTTTACAAAACTGAAATAATAGTCTATTAAATATCAATTCTTATAATTTTGCACTTCTAGTATTAAAAAATACACAAGTAAGATTAAATCTTCAATCTTTGCTCAAAATTTGCACATGTGAAGATATATTCTTACAAAACTTAAATAATCGTCTATCATGAATATCTTATTTTTTTGTACATCTAGTATAAAAAGTACACTAGTGAGATCAAAGCTTCAATATTTGCTCATAATTTGCACGAGTGAAGATATTCTTACAAAATTTAAATAATCGTCTAGTAAACATCAATATCTCATATTTTTGCATTTCTAATATAAAAAATACGCTAGTAAGAGCAATGCTTCAATCTTTTGCTCATAATTTGCACGTGTGAAGATATTTAAAAAAATATTAAATAATCGTCTATTAAATATCAATATCTCCTATTTTTGTACTTCTAGTATAAAACTACGCTAGTAAGATCAAAGCTTTAATAATTACTCATAATTTGAACATGTAAAGATATTGTAACAAAATTAAAATAATCATCTATTAAACATTAATATCTCCTATTATTACAATTATAGTATAAAAAATAAGCTAGTAAGAGCAATGCTTCAATCCTTGCTCATAATTTGACGCGTGGGGATATTTTATAAAACTTAAATAATCGTATATTAAATATCAATATTTTAAAATTTTGCACTTCTAATATAAAAAAAATACAAAAGTATATATATATATTCTTACAAAACTTAAATAATTTTTTTATTAAGCATGAATATGTCATATTTTTGCATTTCTAGTATAGAAAATACGCTAGTAAGATCAAAGCTCCAATCACTGTTCATAATTTACACGAGAGAATATATTCTTACAGAACATAAATAATCCTCTATTAAACATCGATATCACCTATTTTGCACATCTGGTATAAAAAATACGCTAGTAAGATCAAAGCTTCAACCCTTCCTCCTAATTTCACGCGCGAAGATATTGTCACAAAACTTGAATAATCGTTTATTAAATATCAATATCTCATTATTTTGCATTTCCAGTATAAAAAAATATACGCTAGTAAAAGCAATGCTTCAATCGTTGCTCATAATTTGCACGCCTGAAGATATTTTTACAAAATTTAACTAATCGTTTATTAAACATCAATATCTCATATTTTTGCACTTCTATTATAAAAAATATGCTGGTAAGATAAAAGCTTTAATTTTTACTCATAATTTGCACGCGTAAAGATATCCATACAAAACTTAGATAATCGCTTATTAAACATCAATATCTTCTTTTTTTCAATTCTATTATAAAAAATACGCTAGTAAGATCAAAGCTTCAACCTTTGCTCATAATTTTCACGCGGAAAGATATTCTTACAACACCTAGAAATATCTCATATTTTTGCATTTCATAGCTGTAATATGTTCTCCTAATTTTCACGCGCGAAGATATTCTTTCAAAATTTAAATAATCGCCTATTAAACATCAATATCTCATATTTTGGAACCTCTAGTATAAAAATACGCTAGTAAGATCAAAGCTTTAATCATTGCTCATAATTTTCACGCACGAAGATATTTTTACAAAAAAATTAAATAATCGTCTATTAAACATTAATATCTCTAATTTTTGCATTTCTAGTGTAAGAAATACGCTAGTAAGATGAAAGCTTCAATTCTTGATCAAAATTTTCACGCAGGAAGATATATTCTTACAAAACTTAAATAAAATTGTCTATTAAACATCAATATCTTCTATTCTTGTATTTCTAGTATAAAAAAATACGCTAGTAAGATGAGAACTTTAATCCTTGATCATAATATTCATGAGCGAAAATATCTTTACAAAACTTAAAATAATCATCTATTACATTTATATGCTAATTAACGAGTGTTCAATAAAAAATTTAAACTAATTGGCATATGGCATTCCTTCACCTGTGAAAAGTACTGATAATTTGTTAATGAATATAGATACAACATGGTATTTTTACCTTTCACCGACTTTGACAACCACATAAAATGTGTCACCCTTGGTGAGGGAATGCTCTTTAATGAAACAACATCGTCTACATGTGATTGCTGAGATGTTTCCTAAAGGCATTTGTAAAATAGCCTAGATGGGTTGTTACTGATCAAAATCACCAAGGAGAAAATTTAGATGAAGAAAACTATCGCAAAGAGACCTTGGTTTTTAACACAAAGAAGATTACAAGAACTTTTATCTTTGTAAGAAAGGGTTAATTTGCCCAATGATATCACTTATCTGCGAGTTAAGATTACAAGAACTTAAGCAAACTATAAATCGATAGTACTTATCAAACTTGGGCTATGTCAAATTGAAGAAGAAAATTTGAATTGAATGCCACAAAGGTGGATTTAGTTCATCATGAATCCAAAGCTATTACAAAGTAACCATGCACTCTTTCGACTTACTTTCGCCGTTGCTTACAACATATTCACATAAGTATAGCAGAAATGGTCTTATAGTTGATCAAAGCTTTCTTCATCTATGACCAATATTGTTTCAAAAAAATCACATATTACAGTAACAAGTGCATCAGACAGTTGTATTTGAATCACAACCTCAAGTGTTACTTGGTGGCGGCTTCTGGTATCCCCACGGGTTTTGTCTA
The DNA here is from genome assembly GCA_026074375.1 of Tanacetum coccineum. Taxonomy (NCBI): domain Eukaryota; kingdom Viridiplantae; phylum Streptophyta; class Magnoliopsida; order Asterales; family Asteraceae; genus Tanacetum; species Tanacetum coccineum. The sequence goes on along the minus strand of BQNB010004024.1, from coordinate 93,252 downwards.
GTGTCCTCTGATCTCTGCGTATCTCATCAATCCCATACTTTGTCCTAAAAACAAAACAAACAGTCTCAAATAAAGGTTAAAACCACTAAATAGGCCAACACAACTACTCATAAAGTAGAAAACTACAATACACTCCATCCCTTATATAAACTAAGACACTTGTTTTTGACGGATACAATGATAAGATAAAACGCTCATGCACAACAAAGAAATGCCATGTATTGTATTGATGTCAACATGCAGATAAGTGATCTAACTATAATATTCCCCAAAAACTGTATTAATCCACTTTACATGGAACAAAAAAGACATGTGATAACTTACTTCTAATCAAGCTCACTTGCAGCTTTGTCAGTGGACGTGTAAACTTTCAGTAGCATCTCCTGGCCTTCTTGGGCAGAATTTAACAGGAAATTTCTGAAAGTAGTAAGTTGTTAGTAAATACAATATGATGTACACGTGATAGAGATGGTTAAGAATTGAAAGTAGGGCTGAGCATCGGGTAAAACCCGAACCGAATCGAGTTGACCCGAACCAAAACCGAAACCGAAATATGGTAAAATGCTAAACCGAAACCGAATCAAATTACGTTTGAGAATAGGTCGAAAACTCATATGGTAATGTCTTTATTAATTTGACTATCTCACAAACATCATTAAAACTCCTAGATATATTATAAAAATTGATGAACCAAAACTCATCATAAATAACTAACTGACATTTTATATAAGTAGAAAATCCAAAACACTGAATTACGTTTTCTCTTTGAGCATCAGAGTTGAACATCTCACCCGCTCTATAAACTAACAAAAAGAAAACTAAAAGATACATGAAACTAAATTAAAAAATTATGTTTACTTGTTGGCTTTTGGGCGCCAGAAAGCTATCTAACCAACGATGAATCGTTGGTGATGTAAAGAGGTTCACCAATGAAGTGAGCGCAGAATGGGTTTTAACTTCTTTAACATTTTGGTATCCTCAACTATCACAACTCCACCTGGTCTTAATATGCGATCCATTTCTACTACAATAGTTAACATGTCACACCTGGAAATTATTTTCAAAGTAGACACAACCTCATTAATTAATGAATATACAACTTCATAGAAATTTCTTTATAAAAGGAAAAGGGAATAAATAAGAGCTACAATAGAAGTGTGTATCTACCTCTGTGTTAGGTTGCCAAACAGGAAAAGGGAATAAATAAGAGCTACAGTAGAAAACTTACATCTGTTAAGTACTGATTTGGGAGTTGGGATATGAAAGAATATGCGTTTGCCATCGTTGATTCTCTTTGGATCTGTTCGTCATCTGCATCTTTGTTTCCTACCTTCAATTTGACGTAAAGTTACAATTTTAGTTAGAAAACACTAATGTCAAATGATCAAACAATTTCCCACAAAAAGTAAACAATGCATTACACCACCCATTCAAAGTTTAGCAATTCTTGTAATCAATACTGTTTTCTCAATGGTTAAGTATAACAACGAAATAGAAATGCAAAATCGATAAAAGGCGCTTAATACTATACACAATGAAATTTAAGTTTATTATGTCATAATTAACTTATATAAGCCGAAAAGTTTAAAAATAAGCCAAAAACCAAATAAGCCATGAGCCGAAACAAACACCCCCTAAAACATTACACCTCATACAACTACATACATATATCACCTAATAATGAACATAATAATAGTCTAACTCCAACACCATCCATTCCTTAGTAGGAGTTGCAAGTAAATTACGAGGGTGTTTGGGATTTCTTATAGCTGTATATCTGCTTGTATTTTAAAAGTTCTAAGCGGTTTGACAAATCTTCTTAATTAGCGTAGATAAGCGTTTAAAATATACAATTCTAAACATGCCTCAGGCGCTAAAAGGCTCGCTTTTTTAAACATAGGTTTAGTCATATAAAAAATTATCAGGTGCGATAACTAATCATTTACAAAATTCAAAACAATAGACAGCAAAATGGTTTGTAGGTCAACATACCTATCGCTAACTTCACATACTTTATTGATACATGAATATCTTTCTTAATATACGATCTTGACTGGAAATAAGTAATCATTCGTTCAGGGGTTAAAAGTTCAAAGCCATAATTAACCAATTTCCAGTGGACATATTACTTCAAAAACAAAGAAAATGAAAACATTGTTCGACCAATCATTGTAAGGAATAGCTCATGGCCGAAACTTTTGGCCTTGATTCCATCTTATAGTTAAATTACACAGGCCACTATAAGGTTGATGCTGTCATAAGCATTATGAGATTAATTAATTCCTAACCCTTGAGTATTATTATTAGTTTAGCGATTGAGCACTAGATTAGTTTGAACCTTCAAGTCTTAACTCTTGATTAGTTTAGTTTAACAACAAAACAATAGACATGTTCTCAAATAGATGAATGGATTGGAATAATTTCAATGGATAACATGACATACGTCATAAAATGGAAATCATGTTATTTCAGAGTCATGTCTTAAGTTCAATATTAACGAAGTGGTGTGTGTATAAAGCTAGTATACTATAAATTTAGAAGAACACTTACTTGTAAGAAAGTAGCAAGCCAACCTCATGAATATCAGCTGGTTCAATTCAACCACTCTACTATCCGTAATTTCGGTGTATATTTGTCCATTTTTCTTTTTCAGCCTTTGGAAGTTGGGTCTCATTAGCTGGCTTGTAACTGTTCCCGTATCTAAGGTTTGAATCGGCTAAAATGGGATCAGATGCCACTATGTCAACATGCATGAATCAACTGGGGTACTGCTTGATGTGATAACTAGCGAAGCTAGTTTAGAGTTTAGCTTCCCTGGTATTTCTAGCCTCTCTAGAATCCTGAAAGTTTTTTCTTCCAGTGGATTACTACTCTTAATCGGTGTAAAGGCCAGATGATCCAACTTTGGTTTAGAGACACAAGTGGCGGAACTGATCTTAGGAACTTCATTGACAGTTAGTTGTTCCCATTCTTCTGTTATATGTTATGTAATTTTATCTAGTCCAGATTTCAATTCCAACTTGGAATTTCCTCTTCAGAACATATCATACCCATTGCTTGCTTTGAGGTTTCAGATTCGTTTAATGAATCTCCTTGAGTTCAAGTTGGTTCAGGAGGTAACTCCTCTGATTTGGCAGGTAATGAGCTGTATATGTATAGTCATTGTAACATTGCGATACACAAATATTATATATTAAATGGAAGCTAATCTGTGTAAAAGATGAATCACATTTAACTAGAGTTTCATAGATTAATTATAGTATGATAATACACTCATGCGAAAAGAGAAGATATTTACCCAAAATGCAAGCTTTCTTTCACAAGCACATTCAGTACTTGATGGAATCCCCTTTCATGCTGGATGGGATTATAGTCCCTTACTTCAATCTGAGGAACATAATAGAATGTGAAAAAGGCATCATCATACAACAATAACTATTAACAAAAGTTATGAAAAAGCAAACATTAAATCCTCTAGTGTTCAAACACTCGTAGTAAAAACTGTTTCTAGTGTTTGGATGTAGAGATAATCTAAGTACTTTTAGATAATCAGGGTTCTATATAATCATATAAAATTTTCAATTATCATTATAAAAATTATCTACAAACTACAAATCTGGAATGAAACTTCTGAATACGGATCTGATCCATCACTGCTTCCACAGCAGCACATCTAATAAGATGCAACTGATAAGCATATATTCTTTTTATAAAAAGAGTAGATTGGGTAACCCAGTAATAATGGATTTATAAAGGTTACATGCATATATTCTTTTTCAGATCGATAACAATCTTGCACACAATATCAATGCAGAGTATAAAAGAAACTGAACATGGTTTAATGACTTGCTACGTACGGAGTAAGATATTAAAAAGACTGATTTTTTTGCGTATTTATATGACTTTTGATTGCAAACAATTCATGGTCACAACAAGAATGCAGCGCACAGATAGAAACTCGTTTCTCATATGTGTGTAAGAGATAGAGAAAGAGAATCTGATAGCACAACTGCTATCGAAGAAACTCCAGCAGAAGATATTTTGACTAGATTGAGAATCGATATGTTGAAGGTGATACTGTTATGTGAAGTAATGGTAAGAATGGCGATCCATCACAACCTACAGCAGTAATAAGCTGATAAGAACATCTATATCAAAGTGAAAAATTATACGTTACTTAAACACACCAATCAGTATATGCATCTTTAATCAATATATGCATCTTTGTTTGCTGACCATATTGAGAAAAAATTCATATCTGGACATGTTAGATGCATTTAATTTTTTTCCAGTAAGCATTATAAACTTGTAAGTAGCAACCAATTTACCATGTCGTTCATGATCTAGCCATATGTTCTATCATTGATGGCAAAAATTCAGGATATTACCTGAAAAAGCAACCCGTACCACCCTTTATATAAGAAGGAAGCTCGTGAAATGGTATGCCTTTCAGATTTGATAATACAGGAAGAAAGAGAAGCACGAAAACAGCCTACAAGTTATTATATAGGTTTGTCAGCAAAAAATGAATCCATTTGTTCCCTATTAATGCACAACTTAGGTAAATTGATGAATGAATCATTGTAACTAACTAAAACCGGGTTACTAAAGTCTTTCATATGCTTCTTTTAGCAAAATAGATCATGCTTTCTAGAAAAAACACTACACTTGACTGGCATAAATGAATGATTTTGGACAAAGCTCTACTGCAACAAACAGCACTTTATCCATGTTATTATAAAGATAAGTAAAATGCGTACCAGCTGGGCATTGCTCTATGGATGAGAGGAGTATCCGATGTCGGACAGAAGTGATGCTTGTGTGTAGAGTATTCAACCTTCACAAGCCTCAATTTTCCTGCACTATCGAGAACAAAAAAACATAAATAATACGTAATGATTTTGCAACAATGTGTTTTTTTTGTAAATACCAACAATGCTTGCCTTCACTACTTGAATAATATCCTTTCAGCCTCTTTGATGTAACGACCACTGAATCTAGTAATTCGCTCCATAAAGCAGCCATCCTCATCAACTGACATGACCAGATCTTCACCCTGAAAAAAAATACTCCGTATATCTTAGTTCTAGACCCATTAATGCAATAACACTAACAAGAAACAAATTAGATGTAACTATTAATTAATATGTTTATCACACCTCATTAATTATGTCGTCTTCACAAAATTGTGGAGCTAAATGCACGATTCCAGTTCTACTCTTAGCATTTACATAATCATCTGCAACGACTCTGAAGCATCTGTGAAATCGTTGAAGTATTTAAATACTGATTCATACCTGCAATACATTATTTTACATGATTAATTCACCAATAAACAATAGAACATATCAAGAAAATCACCCTAAATACTTACTTTTTACCCACAAGTGAAGATCCTGGAGATTTTTCTAAAACATCATAAGCATCTGTGGTGTTTTTAGCTTTTCCAACAGTAGATCCATTAGTGTTCCTCTTTTTGGCATTTCTATTGGAAGTTTTGACATTAGAGATTCAGAAACTACATAGATTTTACCATTAGACTTGCTCTTAACCTTGACATATACAAAATTAGAGTTGACGCAAAGTGCAAGATTACTAGGGAGGGTCGACGGTGTAGTTGTCCACGCAACAAAAGTAGCACCGTATTTGTCATCAACTATTGGAAAAGTTACCATTACTTAAGGACGAGATACTTTCTGCTCAACATAGAAGGTGGCACACATTATTTAGATGCATAAAAGATTTAAATCGACTGATAGCATTTACATGTATAAAGAAGAGAGACTTCTGTGGTTCTAGTTGGGTGAACCAAAATGTTAGAGCACCATTAAGTGGCGTCCAAAAGACGATGGTCTAAGATATTGACCTGGATAATACCTTAAAGAGGCATCCTAGTTCTTCAGTCCTGTTATCGGATTAACTAACTAAAGCTACATTTACATCACTTTTAATATTTTTGCCTTTTAGAATATTGCACTTAACAAGTGAAATAAACATGAAGCGCACAACCATACAAGAGTAGAAAACAAAAGCATCAATCCTCAATAATAAATTTCACTTGTGAAGATATTCTTTAAAAAACTAAAATGATATTCTATAAAATCTTCACATGTGAAGATATTCTTAAAAACTTAAATAGAACACGACTAAGTCAAAAGCATTAGTCCTCGATAATAAATTTCACTTGTGAAGTTATTCTTTAAAAAACTTAAATATAAGGCGACTAAGTCAAAAGCATCAATCCTCTATAAAAAATGTCACTCGTAAAGATATTTTTTATAAAAACTAAAATGATACTATACAGAATCTTCACTCGTGAAGATGTTCCTACAAAACCTAAATCAAACGCAACTAAGCCACAAACATCAATCAAGATCAAAACAGTATCTGGACACTTAATTTCAACTAAAATCGAAACAAAAAGGCAACATATTTAAAACAATTAATAACATAGAGCATCATATAGGATCTTCACATGTGAAAAAATCTAATATTTATAAAACAAAATAATACATAAATAAAAGTTACAAACCCTAAAAACAGTAAAAGTAAATAAGTGAAAATTACCACTATTAGCATTCAATTCATTGTTGGAACAACGTTTTAGACGATTAATAGATGAATTCTTCACCAAAATAGTCAACGTCGCGGTCAAAAACCAACAAGAAGATTACCGAAGGGAAGAAGATAGTTGATAACCAGAAGAAGATAGGTGTTAGATGAAGGAGAGGTGGGTGTTGGTGTGTGTGTGTGTTTTTGTGCGTGTTTTTACATAGAGAGAAACCAGATTATTCTTTTTGGGAAGATGGTAACAAATGAAGAATTGCAAAACTGACCCCTCTAAATTTTGGATGTGAATTTACATAAAAGCCCTTCCGCTTTATGTAAGTGTAAATTCACTGAAAGTCTAATACAAATGTTAATTTTATCTAAGCCATTAGATCAAAAAAGGAGGGGATAACGAAGGGCCAAGATCCTTTCTTTTTTTCTCACAAATTTTAACCTTCTCAAATAAACGTTTGTCTGTATATATACTATATCATATAAATATAAATATTATACTATAATATATAGTGAGACTTTCTTTTCAGAACCATTATTAGTGCGAGAACTGACAGAACCACCAAACAACATCATGCACGCCTTCCAATAAATTGTAATTTTTTGCACATATTTTAAAAACAGACATATATGTTTAAAAAAACATAGTTGTTCTAAATAAATTGATAAAAATTAAAATACAAAATTTTCTTTGAAGGTGTGCATTTATGTTTCTTAAAAATGCGAGCAACAACACTCTTGCGGCCGTGTGTAAGGTTTTTTGTGAAGAAGATGAATAGTTTATGATGATACTGAAGAACATAGGTGGATTCTTACATAGTGGATGATTTTTAATGAATTTTCATGATTTTTTAAAAGGCGTCAAGTATGTTTTTTGTGTTCTGTAGTTCTGCACTAAGAAATGTTCTGAAAAGAAAGGTTCCCCTATATATATATATATATATATATATATATATATATATATATACTATATATAATATATAATATATATATATATATATATATATATATATATATATATAGGGATAAGTTCTAAAGAAAACCTTATATTGGGAGAAAACCTAGAAAACAAATTACAAGGTAGATTTTGCAAACGTCTCAAACTTTAGGATGAAAAAAGAAATAAAAGGAAAATGAAAGAGTGGTCGTCATTTATCAGATAAGAAACACACACACACAGGACCACCATCTCCATGGCCGCCACCATCTCCATTAGGGGTGTCAATAGGGTCGGGTTGACCCAACCCGAACCCGAACCGATAAGGCTTATCGGGTCGGGTCTAATCGGGTCAAATTTTCTTGTCGGGTTATTTTGACCTGAACCCGATAACCTGATAGTGTTATCGGGTCGGGTTCGGGTTAACTAAATAATGCTATCGGGTTATCGGGTCAACCCGATAAGATCTGAAATAATTTTTTTTAGAAGCTCAACTGCCCAAGCCCAACCCAATACTATCTACTAGAGTCTGTAACAAAATTTTCCATGAACAATAAAACCCTAATTCCTTTTAGATTACAGAAACAAGAAAACCCTTCCAATCTGACAAATCCATTCTTCTTCTAAACCTTTAAAATTCAATCGAACCACTATCAATTATCATCTTTCAGTTGTCCATATTTTTCCCTCACAAGATCATCTCCTTTCAAAAAAGGTAACCACTGTTTGAATTTTAGATGAAGTTTTGAAATATATTTAACTTATTAGTTTTCTTATTAGTTGTCTTGTTGATGTTTCTTTTATTTTTATTGTTGTTAGATGACGTTGGAATCAAACTCTGTAAATCAAACACCCGTTGAGGTTGAGAGTAGTGAGACAGAGGGGGAAGAGGAACAACCAAAGGGTCAGAAAAAAAGATCACTTGTGTGGATCGATTTTGAAGAATTAAAGCTTAAAAAAGGTGACACACCTATCTACTATTAATGTTGGTATATAAATAAACTACTTTCTGTAGTTAGTGTATATTATAAAAGCCTTGTAAGAAATAAAGTTTCATATGCTTCAATGGTTTATTATGGTTTAGTTCAAACTGGTATTGGTTGTGAAAGAAAATAACAGGACGGTTTGGGATTTGCTGTCAAAGAAACAAAACAGAAGCCCATTCATGACAAGTGTTTTAAGTTTTATAAGAAAAGTAAACACCGTCATTAACAGAATACAGAGAACGTTTATTCATCTTTTCTATTAAAGACAAATGAGACAAAAATTGAAAGAATTAAATAATCATAAACTCTAGTTAATTGATAAATGATCTTCGTAACTTCACTTTATTTGTTGTCATATGCTTTAAAACTAAGGTATTATATAATATTGTGATGTAAAAGTTTACTAGCTATCATTATTTTATTTTTTTTGCTAATTATTTATTAAAATGAGGTTATTATTTAGATTTGTATTATAGATAGATAGATTTGTGCATCTTTTTTAAGAGTGTTGATTGTTGCTTTTATATGCTATGCTAGTTTTTTTACCATATGTGTAAGTGTGCACATATGTTTTGCTAGATTATACATATATGTGACACTACTTGTTATGATTAAATTCATTTGCATCATTTGATATAGTGCATATGTGTTTTGTTAGTTGTTATGATTAAATACTTCGTTTATTAATTGTTTTTCGTGATAGGTATGAGTATGATGAGCGAAATGAAGAGTGCACATGTGTTTTGTATATACTATCTAGCAAGAAGATAGTTATGATAAAGAGGCAAAGAGTAAAGACACACGTGAATGGAGTAGATACAAGTGCAACTAAACTAACTTGTACATATATATAAGGGCATATGGATGAACTCAAATGCACATATGCATATAAAGAAATCGAGTCTTTGATGAGGGAAAATACATATGCGTACAAAGAAATCGAGTCTCTAATGAGGGAAAATACATGTGCACGTGTGCATATACGGCAACACTACATCAACGAAACATTCATTTATTCATTACTTTTAGAATTTTGTATTTAAATTATATATCACATGATTTTAGATTTTGTGTATAATATTTTTGTTTTAAAATGTAACGATACATGTTAAATCGTTCTCTTTGCCATTTCATGCACTTGTGTAAATATTTGTGATCAAAACGCATAAGGGGTTTAAGCAAATGAACACTAAAAACATATGTAAATTTACATTATCTGAAAAAAACACATATGCACCTTACCTTTTTAAACAATGAAACTAGAAAAAGAATTTATTTAAGAAAATAATTAAATTCCTAAAATTTAGGTATTAAAAAAATGTTTTTATTAAAAAAATAAAAAATAATAATAAATGTAATTTTACTATTATACCCTTTTGAATTAAATAATAAAAAACAATATCAAGAAAAATCTGATTGGTTGATGGTTCTCGCAGTTCTGTACATTTATTTAGTTCTGAAAAGAACCTCACCCTATATATATATATATATATATATATATACATACATAGTGAGACTTTATTTTCAGAACCATTTTAAGTGCGAGAACCCTCTTTAGTCATTGGATTTGTTGATCAACGGTTAAAAATAAAGTAGCAAAAATGTAAATAAACAGAAAATAACACAATATATTATAAAAACTGAAAGGACAATAAATTAATTTAAAGTTTTACCTCAAAATAAACCGTCTCATTATTTTTGGGATATGTGTGATTTAACAAATCATTTTAGAAACAAAAAAACATGTATCCTCCTCTTCTCCATCTTAACCTAGCCACCACTATTCACAAGGATCTAATTATCATCTTTAACCATTTAACCACACTAATCATTATTTCACTTATCCATTAGTGTAATATTTATTTCGTTCGTAATGATGATTTGTGGTTGTTAACCGAGCAAAACAATGACAAGGTAATCATGTTTTTCTTTCCAATTCTGGAAGTGGACTGTTGAAGGTTATGATCTTTATTGTCTCATTTAATATTTTCTTTTTTTAAATCTGAATTTATTGCGTTGATACGGTTTTTTATACATATGTTTCAACATCCACACCATAACAAAAGATAAAGTAATATCTGACGACCTCATTTCATACGCCTATAGCATGAATACATCTTAATACATCATTTTTTTACCTTATGCGGGATGGTTTAAAAATGTTGGGTTGTTTCGTTATGTTTTTTTAGTTGGATCTGTTTTCGAACCGTTTACATGCGCTAATTACAACCTTTGGAATATTATGTTTTGTTTGTTAATCAAACTGATTGGTGGTTATGAATTATTTGCGTCTGTATTTTTTTTATATTTTATACCTTTTGATGCTATTTTTTTAGATTTGGTATAAGTAAATATCTAAATAGAAAATGTAGTCTATCACGGACTTAAGTATATGACGTAGATTTGAGTTGGTTCATATTTGGTATAAGTAAAGATCCTTGGGTTAGACATTTAAGGTAATGGGTCAAAAAGAAAAGGTTTGAGTTGGTTCGTGTAAATTAATTTAGTAGAAATGGGAGTTCATATATGTCTCATATGTGTTTCAAGGTAAATTCAAAATAAATGGAAACAGCTGTGCATATATGTTCTACACGTGCATATGTGTTTCAAGGTTAATACAAAATAGCGATATAGAAAATAATAGTAAAAATGAGTGTGCATATGTGTTTCAAGACTGATACAAAGTAAATGGAAACGGGTGTTTATATATCTTTTATGCGTCCATATATGTTTTATGCGTGCATATATAGTTTACGTTTAGTTTTCCTAATTTTTATACTTTTCTTTGTATCAGGTGTAATTGAATAAAAAGAATGATGACAACAATGAGTGTGCAAATTTTCCCGCCTTCTGAAATGTTGAAAACAACGAGTGTGCACATATGTCCGACTTCTAAAAATGTTTACGGCTACGAGTGTGCATATATGTTCGACTTCTAAAAATGTTGATAACAATGAGTGTTATTATTAGTGAACACATGTATACATCAGTTAGATTCGTGTATTTTCTGCTTTTTAGAAATTTGTATGTTAATTGTATATCAATCGATATCGAATTTCGTGTATAACATTTATGTTCTTGGTTTGTTATAAATTTCCATTATTTAAAAAAACATATATGCATCTTATTATTTAAAAAACATCCATGCTGAAAAAAGTATTCCAAAGTTTACGATAAAAAATTATTTCCTAAAAACACATATGCACTAAATCATTTTAAAAACATGCATGCTGAAAAAAGCAAAAAATAAAAATAAAAAAATAATTCCGAAAATTGAAGGATTTTGAAAAACAGGATTAATGTAAAAAAATCAAAAATAATATAAAAATGTCTTTTACTATTATACCCTTTCTGATTAAATAAAAATCTTTAATATTTAAAAAAATATGATTGGTTGAAAATGGTTCTCGCACTTAAATTGGTTCTGAAAATAAAGTGCCCCTATATACATATATACATATACATATATATATATATATATATATATACATATATATATATATATATACATATATATATATATATACATATATATATATATAAGTACAAATTATATATCATACTAGCCTCAAAGCCCGCCCGATGGGCGGCTAACTTTAAGATTAAAAAAAATTAGTAGTAGAATGGATAACATAAATAATGTAAAATGAGTTGATATTAAAAACAAAAAAAGCTAAGGTAAAATATCATTTGCAAAACATCAAAAGAAAAAGTAAATAATCTTTGATTGTAACATAAAGTAGCTAAGAATATAAGAGAAAACTTATAATTAAATAAAGACTTCTTGATGTTAAAATAAATCTTGATGTTAAAATAAATATAATAACAAAACTAAAAATAAAGTCATGTTCTTAATAATTAGGGCATCAATACATTGGTCATCGGAAAGGATTAAAGGATTTTCAACTAAAAATATACGATCTAAATCACATAAAAAATTACAATATTTAGCGACATTTGGGGGATCTATAACAAAACCCATCTTTAGTTGAATTGAAAATGTATATACTAACAACAAACCGACCAAAACATATATACAGAGTATTACATGGACTAACACCAAACATATCCTGACTAAGCAATCTACTTGCGAATATCTACACAAAAAATAAAACAAATATGCTATTACTGACTTCTAACCAAAAAAAATACTAAGACCCAACAAAATCACACTTACTTTCCCAAACCACTCAAAACTGGATTTCCTATTTGACATTTGCAGCAGACATTAAAATCAAGATCTTCTCGGGCCATGGAAGCTAAATAAGATGGTTGACAGGAAAAAAACGAGTAGGAACTTAACCCGCGTGTTGCGGAGGGGGCTAATTTGTTACTGCGATGTGTCGGTGAACCAAGTTTTTGTTTAGGGACTTATTGAAACTTTTTTCATATTTGAGGGGTTATATTCGTTGTGTCTTAACTTTTTTTTTAAGGGTCATTTTTTTCTATCTACTATTATAAACACAGTTGCTTTCCTATAAGTGAACTCCAAACACCAACATCACCTGCACATATAATTTATGTGACAATCAGGAAAACATCTTTCTTGAATGATGCATCGAAAGTAGGCACATACTTAAAATCATAATGACCTTTGTATTAAGCCCACAAAAAACACATTTGGTTTAAATAATACACTATAATCATTTCTGGTCAGAATTTGTCAAAATGGGTTCATATCAGAACGCGTTAAGATCG
>BQNB010004024.1:25758-79822 GCA_026074375.1 Tanacetum coccineum | reverse complement strand
CCCATTCGTCATCGGTCCGGGTGTAAATAGTATTCGTAGGTCGGGTTCATGACCCGAGGTTGGACTATACGTCATCACTCACACTTTTATTCTAGTTACATAATGCAAATAATTGTTGCTCCTATTATTAAATACTACATTCTTTTCTATGTTAGTCTCACTTTCGCACGATTTTCAACTCGTTGACCTATCCCCCTTGTGGTTAAACCCTTTACCTTATCTCATTTGACAGATTAGAAATGAAACATGCCCAAAACAGGTACACAACACAAAGTTAGTTCGTTGGTATATTTACCTGAGATACTTGAACGACTGCCTCTGCTATTCACATATCGCCATATCGGGAAGCCGTGACCTTTCCTGACATGTTGGCACTTGCAATAATAAGACAACAAATGCATCTAGTAAGGGTTATTTGTTTTATCTATAGCATGATTACATTACTACTCTTAATTTGTTTTCTTATTATTTACGCAGAAGTTTGGCTTATTACCAAGCAAGAAAAAATGTATCAAACCTCAGATTTCAAGAAACCTTGAACTGCTTGTAGCAGCAGCGGACCGCTATCTCCATTCCTGTTTAGTGTAATTAAACCAAAATAAAAATTCACTCTTCACCTTTTTTTTCCTCACCTTCAAGGCAAAACACACTTGTTACTCACAACGCACAAAAATACTCGCCAGAGGGAGAATAAAAGAAAGAAAAATGAATAACGGTGGGAGTGACACAATTTTGGGGTACCATGGCGCCATGTCATTGATCCTGATATTTGCCAATGGCATCCCCGTATCATGTGCAGACAATATTTCTTTTTGCCATAAGCATTAATAAAATGACTAATAGGATAAGATGAGTCAACATTTGCCGCGTTCATACTGTTATTCCCAGTTTAATGATGTTAGTTCAGGATAGCTTGTATCGAAAGTCTCCTAGCCATGTGTTTGGTTAGTAGCGTGTTCCGTATGTTCGGCAGTACATGAAGGTTAGAGCAGTAGCATTGTTAAAGGGAAGGTGGTTTAAAGTTTACGGAGATTACTTAAGACGGAGAGGAGTGAAGTGATCAGCCTTCAAGTGGGAGATTGTTGAGTTGTAAAGGCTTATCCCATATCGGTAAGATAAGTAAACTGAAGAGGAGTTTCAGACTTATAAACATCCCTCTCATTGTAATTGTAAACTTGGACCTGGGTGTGTGTGTCTCATTGTATCTTGAGTGTGTCTGTTTGTATCCCGTGCAGCTTAGTATGGGTCGTGCAGTTGGGCACGACCGTGCAGTTTGGCAAGAGCTTAATAATATCTCTCTGGTTTGATCCCGTGGACTACCACGACTATCCTTGTCGTGGATACCACGTTATATCTTGTGTCGATTTACTTTTCGCTATTTATCTTTCGTAAGCCTTGTTTGTGTTCTTTGTTGTTCTTACTTGTTTGGTTATTCGTTGTGCGATCCTTTGTCGTGGGTGTAATATTCCCAACATTATCTTTTGTATTCACTGCACTCCTCGCATCAGTGCAGACAAAGATGGTGACAACCTCATGACTCTACTTAATAGCAGACAAGAAGTTGATGGCTCATTTGCCGTTACTACACAAGCAAAGCTCGCAACACGACATCCGTATGTATCCTTTGTACTTTTAATTTCAGTGTTCACATCATAGGTATTTCAAAACATCTTTAATTGACTTCTGTGAATGTATTGGTGCAGGCATGCTTTGTATGGATGCAAACATTAGACAACATCAACATGCACTACAACGTAAGCACGGTACCAGCGTCTTGCGCTTTTAGATTATTTTCCAAGAACTTAATTTTGGTTCGTCGTTGTTGCAACAGTTTCAAATGTGTGTCGCATGTCAAATGCACAGTTTAACAATCTTCCGCCACTCAAGGGTCAGTTATTATTAAATTTCTACTATGTATGATTTAATAATAACACTTATAGACCCTTGAGTGGCAGAAGTGATTATATGGGACTTTTTTTTAAGGTACTGCTAATAGCAGACTTTTTGGTAAAACGACAAAATGGGGATATACAAAATGCAAGTTATTAGTATAAAGAACAACAAATCCATTGACTTCACTAAATCATGCTTGGAGTTTGTTAGTCATCTTTCGAGGTGATAGTATCCAATCTATTAGATTGCATTTATTTATTGGACTCAATACTTTTTATGATACAACACTTCCCAGATTACTGATTCTATTTAAGGAAGTACTCACATACTACTGGCTTATGGGTCGTGTCCTTTCGGTTACATTATACTTCTAACATTACTGATGTTGGTTTATATGATTCATTAGGGAAAATCATCTGGTTTGAAAGGTTTCTTTCCCAAATGCTGATAAAGTAGGAGGCGACTACCCTACTGGCAACATAGAAAGCTCGGTAGTTGATATTGATCCCATGGATATGTCTGAAAGCATGCAAGAGGCGTTGCATCGTACCAATCTGGAAGTGAGGTAGTCATATGTTCCTACATCTTACAAACTTTTTCCACCCATAGTACTTAGTAAACCTGTAATATTGGCAGAAAAGCTCCGATAGAGGTGGCAATGATGACTTAACTACTTATGAATGGGTCAAACCGGCAGAAAGTCGCCCAAAGTATATTTTAAAATGCATAAAACCTCCTACACCATAGATAAAATAAATGGGATTTTGGCTGAAATATGGAATTTTTGTATTTATGTTTCCCACAAATCTGTTAAAAAAAGTAAATTCTTTGGACAAGTTTTTCCAGGTTTAGATGACCCATACATTATTGCTCAAGATATTTCACTAATCAGTAAAACCTATTTTTGTTGCTCTAAACAAAAGTAAGACGGTTTGTTTCTCAACATAACAAAGGCAAAACATAAATGTTACATAAAATTAGATTTTTATGGGATAAATTTGTGCAACAAAATTGATTTTCTGATTATTTGATAAACGGGCCGTGTTACTAACAGAGTTTACACAATGTAAACTCAACTCGGTAACCATTGACAACCCACTACCATTTAAGCCGCCAAACATTATTACCTTAATAGATTACCTACTCAGTCATAGCCAGAAGCACTTGTCGCATACTGTGTGGTTTCATATCTTGTACTGCTCATTCTTACACGTCACCTATCCAAGTTTCAATACCTGAGAATTGAAATTTTTTGATTTTGACAAATGCGATATCCAATGAATAGGAGTTCACATAAATGTTTTAAAAACAGGCAACATGTATTTCTCAGTTATCTATTGGCTGGAACAAATATAAATAAATAAATTCAATCACATACATGTCTTTAAAAGAACCAAAACGTAGATAAGCTTACCTATACACTCCACATCAGACCCAAACCGCACCAAAACCGCTACTTTGGCTTATAGCTCCCCAACTTCATGCAACTGAAGTTACACCATGGTATTATGTTTAGACCTAAAATCGCTAGCTCGGGTTACAGCTGCCTTAAGATTAAAGGCTCCCGAGAACACGTGCATCTAAACTGTATCAGTTGGGCTACTATACCAATTCACAACAAAGCCGTTTAACCAAATGTATGCTGGATAAATAGTTAGGATGACAAATCCACCTTTTTCATGGTCTTTTGGATCTTCAAGCGGTGCAAATGAAACATGGTTCAATTATAATACCCTTAATAAAATAGACTAACAATAACTATGATAATAAAACTATTATTCTTGTTGGTATAAAATTAGAACTTGAGTTCTTATAATTTCCTACGTGACCTACAAGAAGTAAAATATGGCACAACATATTCTTTCATGGTTAAACAAAATTATGATATCAAGAATTTAAATATCAAAGAACTTGGTCAAGATAACTACCCGGTCAAATCTATTCTTCTCCAAATCCTGTTAGTTTCGACAAGTTAGTTTGGCATTCATTTATATACATGTCAGTTACATTATTTTCTCAAATAACAAAAGCAAAATCTCAACACTCTTAAATCAAAATATCACTGCATACATAGAAACCTTGAGAGTGCTACAGAGAGTCGGTTCACGTGAGGTTTAATTTGTTGCTCATATTCTGGAATTATGCTTTATTAATTCACATTTGGTTAAGTTTCGGTCGGAGTTGCGGTGTGTGCTTGTGTTTGATTTCGGTTCGTGTGTGGGATAAAGTTTTGGGTTGATATCTTGAGGGTTATAATTCGTGATTGGTACGTGTAACGGTTCGTGTACATCTCGGTTTTTGGTTCGATCAGACCTCGCTGAATCTCGATGCTCGTGTTCGCACTTGTGTACGTTCGTGTTCGTGCTTGAATTGGTTTCGTACCCGTGTTCGATTTCGGTTTCCGTTGGTTTGTTCTTATATCTAGCATCCTTGAGGTATTTATTGAACTATCATTTTGATACATACTCATGCACTAATCACAAGTATTACGTTAAGAAATCATTCTACATATAAGATATCATAAAAGTTCGCGTTAGGATGATGCTAGCATGAATAGACTAATTATTAATGGATCTTAAAACAAGTAACGAAGAATTGGAAATCGGTTTCGGTAATACTCAGTATTATATCTTAATTTGAATGGAATATCTAATATAGTTAGTCCTTAATTTTGGTTGTTATAATGCATGATATAAATACTACAAAGCTAGTTCAAAATAAATTTGGTCCCGTGGAAGGTGATTGCATTATGAGCAAATATACTTACTTCTTGTTCGAACTGTTTTCGTATGAACTAAATCTATATTCTTGCTTTTGGAAAACATCATGTTTATAATTTTGAAATGACTATTAAATATCATTTAAACAGAAAGCTTGTCATCTTGATCGACAATGATTTATAAGAACAATAGTAACGTAATGTATTATTGACGTGTCCACTACAACTTAAATATTTTCGACCGTAGTATCACTGAACTTAGTAAACACACAATTGAAGTCAGTAGGCTAATTGCTATGAGACATGCATGAAAATTCTTTAATAATACAGAGTAACACTTATCACGTTTGTAGATAAGAACTAATGATACGAATAAATTAGTAATGCGACTTATCTCTAATAGTGGGTAGCTAGACAATTGCTAAATAATAAATGGTTACTAATTCTTGTAGATAGATCGAAGAAGGAGTAAGTTATGTTTTCGGGTTCGCGTTAAATTGCTTTTAAGGTACATATATTCTATCCTTTCTTTTAAGGATTCTCATGACTTTTGCTCAGTATCTATTTTGCCTCGCTGAAATCCCTATTTATGTTCCTATCCTATGATTCATTATTTGTTGCAACTTTATTTGATAACTTCGTTGAGCCCTTTTGAATTCGTTTGATACATGCTTCATTTGATATTGCCATGATATGAACTTATCTGTTTTGTTTAGACATGATCTTCTTTAAACATAATATGTTTCGTTTCGACATGCTATATGAACCCTTTGTTTTGTTCTGATGCCCGAGCTAACTAGCCATGGAGGTACCATGGCCGCGTCATTGAGGCACCAATGGCGTGACACTATCTGTGGCGGTGTGATCAGTCCACGGCGTTCCCTTTTGTTTTGTGTGCTCTATTATGCACTTGGCCATATATGATTTGATTTGTAGGGAGCGTATGGATGCATCCTAGGCACTTCGTTTTGTTTCGTTTTGGTGAATGGATCAGTATGGTGCCAGCACCCTATTTCACATTTTGTAGGGTACATCTGGAGTCTGCAGCTCCCATGTACAATTTGATATGATATGATATGCATTTGATTGTAGGGTCTAAGCATGTGGCATGCTTTAGACATTTGTTTCGAGCTCGGTAGGGCATTCTATATGTTTCGTTTGGCTACCTTCGGTTGCCTAATTATTTCATTCAGCTCTTATGATATATGAGATCCTTGTTACCCGGGTTATGGTGATTCTATTCGATTACTTATGCATACTTGATCTATATGTCTTGTTTATATCTGTTTTGTATATATCTGTTCACTGAGCTTTTAGCTCAGCCGCATTTCTTTTCTCCGCGGCATGTAATAAGAGGGAAGCTGGTTATGAGTGAAGAGTGCTTAGGAGCTTATACTGGACCATCTTGAGGAACTAGCATACTGGATCTATACTAGAATTTGTTTAGCTAAAGGATTTCGGATTTAATGTTCGTTTGGGAATTTTGCCAAACCATTGTATTAGTAAGTCTTCCGCTTGCGTTTATTGATGCCATAATGTGACATTAGACCCGTTCTCGGATGGGGTGTTACAGTTATGGTATCGGAGCCATGTTCGCCCTGTAGAACTTAGGTTATGACCTGTGAGGATTGGGTAGACATTTAGGCTTCGTCGCGTTCTTTTGAATTTCGATCTTAATCTCTGTATTGTCTTTGTTGATTCGTTTTTCAATCATTTAGATGCGTCTTTATTCGTTTTGGAAAATCTTTCATCCGTTTTGGGAGCTCTTATATGTACAATCGTTATGCGTTTGTTTTGTTTGGTACTGGTTCGACGTATTCTATGGTTCCTCTTACAATTGCTAAACATCTTAAGTTCCGTCTACACGATTAGATCACGCCTTATTTATAGCTAGGCCTATGGGAAATATTGTAGTTATTAGTCATGAGTTTAGGCGTTGTCCGTTACGTGTTGGTGATAATATTCGATCTGCTAATTTGTTTCCTCTGGAAATGAGAGATTTCGATATTATTCTTGGTATGGATTGGTTGACTGAGCATCGAGTTGCTATCGATTGTCATACGAAACGTGTCATCCTTGGCAATTTGTACAATCTTGAATTTATTTACCCATGTTTCCCGATATGGTTTGCCCATTAACAACAACTATACTCTCGAAAGCTCCGAAGTGAAGTTATCGTAGTTGTGAAGGATTTTTGGCATCAATTAAAGACACTTCGTCGAATGAACCTCGCCTCGAGAGTCATCCAGTAGTTTAAAATTTTCCTGATGTGATGAACTATCGGGATTACCACCTGAGCGCGAAGATGAATTCACTATTGAGTTAATCCTTGGTGCTCAACCCATTTCTAAAGCTCCGTAAAGAATGGTGCCAATTGAATTGAAAGAGCTAAAAGATCAAGTTCAAGAACTTCTAGAATGTGGTTTTATTCAACCGAGTGTATCTCCGTGGGGCACGCCAGTTTTATTTGTGAAGAAGAAGGATGGTAGTATGAGGTTGTGTATCGATTATAGGGAGCTGAATCGTATTACAGTTAGAAACAGGTATCCACTATTGCAAATCGACAAAAAAAAATTATGAGCTTCAAGGTGCAAAGATCTTCTCAAAGATTGATTTGAGGTCGGGTTATCATCAGCTACGCGTAAAGGAGCAAGACGTTTCTAAAACAGCCTTTCGCACTCGTTATGGTCACGAGTTTCTTGTGATGCCGATTGGATTGACTAATGCTCCGGCTGTTTTTATGGATTTGATGAATCGTGTTTTCCATGAGTACTTGGATAGATTTGTCATAGTGTTCATTGATGACATCTTGGTATATTCGAAAACGAGAGAGAAGCATGAGGATCATCTTCGTATTGTGTTGGAAATCTTGCGACAGAAGAAGCTTTATGCAAAATTCCCAAAGTGTGACTTTTGGTTAGGACAAGTGGCGTTTTTAGGTCATATTGTATCAGCCGATGGTATCACTATGGATCCTGCTAAGGTTGAGGCTATCACTAAATGGCTGAGACCGAAGACGGTAACCGAAGTTGGAAGCTTTTTGGGGCTTGCAGAGTATTATCGAAGATTTCTGAAGGGGTTTTCACTTCTTGCTCTACCTTTGACAAAACTTATGCGGAAAGGAGAAAAATATGTCTGGAATGAGGAGCGAGAGAAGAGTTTTGAAGAGCTAAAAATGAGATTAGTTTCTTCTTCCGTACTTCCTCTTCCTTCTGGAACATGTGGATACCAAATTTATAGTGATGTGTCGAAGAAAGGTCTTGGTTGTGTTCTTATGCAACATGGTGAGGTTATCGCTTATGCATCGAGGCAACTAAAACCATATGAGGTGAATTATCCAACACATGACTTGGAGTTGGCAACAGTGGTTTTTGCTCTTAAGATTTGGCGGCATTATTTGTATGGAGAAACTTGTGACATCTTCACCGATCACAAAAGCCTTAAATATATTTTTACTCAAAAGGAGTTAAATATGAGGCAGAGACGTTGGTTGGAACTTCTCAAGGATTTTGACGCAAATATTCAATACCATCCTGGCAAGGCTAATGTGGTAGCGGGCACACTTAGTAGAAAGAATTTTGGAATTTTGACTTGTTTTAAAATTCAACCTAAGATTATCAAAGATTTAGAGCTCATGGTAGTCGAGTTAGTTGTTCGTGGTTCTGAAGGTGATATAGCTAGCCTTAAGATTAAACCTAAACTTATATCGTAGATCAAGGAAGCTCAGAATGAAGATGGTGAATTATGTCTGAATCTGTTGAATATTCTATCTGTGATGTTGTCTGTATGAATCTGATGTCTGTTGTCTATTGTTGTCTGCCTAATCTGCTCTCGTTCATCTCTGTATTTATGTGATTTTGCTGCTGTCTGCCTGATATGCTCTCATTCATCTTCGCATTTATGTGATTCTGTGCTATGTAACAACCTGATGTGCTCTTCGTCTACCTCTGCTCAAACCTCTCTGCTGCTGAATCTGTATTTGCCTGCTGCTCTTTGTCTACCTCTGTTCAGATCTCTCTGCTGAACCTGTATCTGTCTACTACTCTTCGTCTACCTCTGTTCGGATCTTTTTGCTGCTGTCTATCTGCATTTTTCCGTCTTATTTCAGTGTTTTCTTGTCAAACTCTTAATGTAGCATTGTGAATTTGAGAGGGAAAGTTAGTTAATAAAGGCCTATTGGCCCGGCGCAATTGTTTAGGCTCGTTTAGCTTTAGCTTTAAGGTTATGTTTATATGTTTTCTATATATTGTCTCTATATTGTAAATGGTTCAGTTGAATTTGATTAATACAATTTTCATTATTCTCTCTTTGATTTCTACACATATATAGTTAGAAGTTCGTAGAATGTTGATTACTTACAATGTTAATGAAGCGATTATATCTGTAAGATAATCTGAAAGATGATGCGACTCGATCATAAAAACATGTTCTTCCATACTGGAAAAGGTGACATGTTTTGTGAAGTATTTGCTCTTTCCCACCGGAATCAGCTTAAATATTGTTATGTTGTAAGAAAATATTAATAACTGGTTAATATTTGGTTACTACTATTGTAACACCCCCGCCCCGACATAGGAGCGGGAGGTCACAAGTAATGACAAAGCAGCTAAACCTGAAGGACCAATTTTGTTAATAACTTCAATTTCGACAATAATTAAATATTTCTTCCAGGAAGCGTAACATCAAAATTTCATAATACATAAAATATAATCTAAGTGGAATCTCCAAATGCATAATCACTAAGGTCCAGCTAGCTCTCGTCACACATCCCCTTTAACCCTGAGTACCTGTCGCGGAAGAAAAGAAAAATGCAGCTGAGCTAATTGCTCAGTGCGCGGATGTAGATAACAAATAACAATAACGATAGCATGACATATAATAGAGAAGAGAGAAGTACCAAGAGATCATACAGATAATTTTCCTATCATATCAACACCTCAACACCAGAGTATAAAAGGAGAGTATAAAAGGCTGAAGGAATAATTTAGGATATTTATACTGAGTATCCTACATCATATCATATCATGTGCACTCCACGTGCTAAAATCATATCATATTAAGTATCACAAGGATACATTGGTTGCGACTCCAGTGCATCAAAATCATATCGACGGAAGGTGTGTATGGCACTACATCACTCAACCGCATGGCCATAACAGACAGTAAACATATCATATCATAACATTGCCTAGGATGCATCCATACGCTTCCCCGAGAACTCAAATCACAATCATAATGCTCTCGCCATACGGCTCCCACGCGAGCAAATCATATCATAAATAAAATCATATGATAACCATAAGGGGAAACGCCGTGGACTAATCACACCACCACAGATAGTGTCATGTCATTGATGCCACAATGACGCGGCCATGGTACCTCCATAGCTAGTTGCTCGGTATTCCTAACTCCTGTCTACGTATCTAGGGTTCTATGGTAGCACAATGAACATATAAACCAACCAAACACTGTTTTCATAAAATCAGTTTAAACATAGTATTCATAAAAATTATGTTCACCGTGCATATGAGTCCCATGGGAACAGAAACAAGAAACGCTTATATATAGTTGGAATCATATTATTTGCAAAGCTCATTTTAACATAATTTTCCCAAGCATTATAAAATTATAATTCAAAAGCTTTTCAAAGCTTATCACCGTCATAAAACTCATTGCTCAAAATGAGATCATAAGAAACACTCGTATAAAGGTGATATCACATCCTTTTTATGAAAGATCATTCTAAACATTTTTCTCCCCAACATCATCAATATATAACTCAAAAGCATTTAAAACTCATCATCATTATAAAATGCGTTTTTCAAACAAAGCGAATCTTATAGCATAAGAATGTCAAAAGATTATCCTAGCATCGTAAGAGAATTCAAAGGTATAACGAAAGAGAGTACGAGTATGAAAAAGTACGAACATGTCAACGATTCAAGATAGTACGTGAAAATAAAACATCCGTACAAATATAAGAACGATCAAAAGAACGAATATAGAGAATAGAAACAAATTACGAATCAAATGAAGAGTATAGAGAGTCATTCGTACGATCATATTCGCAAATAAAAGAATAAGATGAGATATCTGTACCTTAAGAAATCAAAGTACGCACTTGATATGACCTACTTAGTTAATGCTCCTTCTAGTAATCTACATGATTCCGGAACAGACTATTATTTAGAAACTTATTTTAAATTGCTACTCGAATTTATAATTTATGCTTATGATCTAATGCTTATTATTCCCCAAAACTTGCATGCATGGCCCAAGTTCGTTTCGTGCTTAAACTTATCAAAATATTATATCTTATTGCTAACCAATAACTTTACAAGTATTATATCATTATCTAAACCATGACTTATCTACCATTTATAGTACGGTTTCTAATAACCGCTATATAAAATGTTCTTTTAAAAAAAATTCACAACTAAAAAGCGGGATTATTCCCTCCCATTTCTCATTTTTCATATCTTTTACAACGGTTGTTGAAGCACCGTTTTAAATAATAATTAATGCACAAGTACCCATATATCTTATCTCCTTTTATCATCTTCAAGTTTATCAAAAGCACACATATACAAAGAACATATCTCCTCCACCACCTACACTTTTTGGAAACTGAAAGCACAGTGACTTCATAAACTAAACTCGTCAAACTCTATTATATAATGAATAAAATGATGATATAAGGTTACTACTTATGAAACTTTTTTCTTCCAAAGTCATTCCACTTATTACTTTTAGTAACACTTACAAAAAAAGTCGCTAAGTTGTACTGTAATGAAATGCCATAAATTTTGTGTTTATGTCATTCAATCTTCATCCTTTAATTTTAGTATTCACAATAGTAGAATCAAGGTTGAGTGTTTGAAAGATTGAATGTTTGCGATAAGTGAATTTAAAGAATTGTATATTAGTCCGCAACAAAATATACAACTTACTTAAATCAAGAATGCACTATACAATGAAGCAAAGCCAAAAAATATTACGCGATAAACAAACACATGGATCTTTTCAAAGAAATATCATGGAGCATCTTTATAGTTTAGCACGCCATACATGGCATGGGTTTGTGAACGGGCTTCCATCATGTGGTGCGCTATGGGCCTTTGTATTGGGATTGACATGACCGTGTATTTAATGGGCTTGGGCCATTAAAATTGATTTGTATCAAGTCCCCCAATCTAGTATTAGATCATGTACAAGTGATATGATGTTGGCTATAAAACTGAGTCTCACTTTAAGTTGTTCCTTCTATGGGTAAGTCAAGTTGAGTTAGAAAGTCCTTCCCACTATGCTCATCTTTCCTCGTTCCTAGCTTAGCTCTTACTACGTGACTCCTCTTTCATTAATGTCCAAGACTGTGTTCCCTGTGTGTTTATTGACCATGGTGAATTTGTCGTCATATGAAGCCTACCAAGGTGGATTTGTCGTCATGGTTCAAGACTTAGATGTTACACCGCGTACCCAAGGTGCGAATGTTCACCTTGAGTGCAAGCAATGACACCAATCCATACATCTAGGACTGGTTTGTTTGATGGTCCGTGATGATGTTATTCAAGAATGTGTGGGTGCTGATGATTAGCACTTGCACATTCGCTTCACAGATGCTCGAAGGCCATTTTTGTTTGCCAATTAACTTTTGCTTGATATCTTATGACAGGGAGTGGCCAAGAGCCTCAAGTAGCGAGTCTGAACAACTCAGTTCTTGACGATCCTCTTTGGTCATTTCACGGTTTGTTATTAGGTTCTTTTGGGGTGGATTAAGCTCTGTCTTTATAACATATGTATATATGTAAGTTTATAAGCATCTCATCTGTCTTTAATAACAATCACCCCTCGATATCAAGGTCCTTGTTTTCACAATGATGATGTTCATGTAGTTGTAATGTATAACATTTTTATCTATGATGTTTTGTATAAATGCATAATTTCTTCTAGATTGTTGTGCTTGTTGGCTTATATATAAAATGTTAAGTTTGTTAAACAATGTTTGGGTTTGGTGTATATAGAATTGTTTCGGTTCTTAACTGCTGCAAAAGATATTGCGGGTATAGTTTGGTTAAAAGCTGTACAGGTTCTAGAAAAAAGAAACGTAATTTTTTTTTGAAAAAACATACTTGGTGCGGTTTGTTAAAAAACAGTACCAAAAAATCATTTGTTGGTACGGTTTAGAACCGTATCAAAAAACATTTTATTTTTTGGTACGCTAGCATTTACTGCGGTTTTAAAACCGTACCAAATGAGCTTTAAAACCGTACCAAATGGGAATTTTGTGTAGTAGGGAGTAATCTACATGATTCCGAAACAGACTATTATTTAGAAACCTATTTTAAATTGCTACTCGAATTTATAATTTATGCTTATGATCTAATGCTTATTGATTCTCCCAAATCTTGCATGCATGGCCCAAGTTCGTTTCGTGCTTAAACTTATCAAAATATCATATCTTATTGCTAACCAATAACCTTACAAGTATTATATCATTATATAAATCATGACTTATCTACCATTTATATATATATATATATATATATATATATATATATATATATATATATATATATATATTATAAATATATAGGATAAAATCAAATAAAAAGACAATATTCGTGAGAAGTGATAAAATATTTATTTTTTAAAAAAAGTTCTCAAAAAATTCTGAAAAAATTCCACAAGATCGTGTATGTTGGTGCATGAAAAAGTTGTAAAGGAAGTTTTTCTAAAAGTAGATAGTTTTGCCGGAAAAAAATTATGAAAAAAAACGTTTGTGCATTAAATCGGTTTTTTGTGCATCAAAAATTCGTTTTTGTACCCAACTTCTTTTGACTTTTTGCATCAAAATTTTATTGCGCATCAAACTATAACAAGTCGAAAAATTTGTGCATCAAAATTTTTTGTGCCTCATAAAATTCTTTTTTTGCCGCATTAAAAACGAAACGTAATAAAAACTCAAAATTAGAAAAACTTCTTTTACAAAAGTTTTAAGCACCAACATACCTGATTTAAAGGATTTTTTTTGGAATTTTTTTGAGAACTTATAAAAAAAATAAATTTTTATCTTTCTCACAAGATTTGTCTTACACTTTCTGGAAACTGAAAGCACAGTGACTTCATAAACTAAACTCGTCAAACTGTGACCCACACACAACCACGAGTGTGCCAACAGGTAATGTTCTCTACTTTTGTTCTATATTTTTAGTTTCAAAATTTGTTTGTATTATAGATCTTATGATTTCATTTTAAGATTGATTGTTTTATAGACTCATAATTCTATTTTAAGGTTTAATGTTTTGTTTTTGCCGTAAAATTAATGTGATCATTTCTTTTGGCACACAATAAAGCAAATGGAAAGAATAAAATATGTGATTTTTTTTGCTCATTTACAACCGTTATCTTACATGGTTTTAAAAAAAGGATTGAGATCCTCTAATGTTTAACTCTCTTATGTTCTCTCATGTTAGTGATAATGTGATATGAGACAAAATAGTAAATTATTTCCATTAATTAGTAGTGGTCCCATTTTATCATTTTCATGTTGTTGATTTGTTCAACTTGACCAACATGAGAGGATAAACTTGAGAGGATCCTCATCTTTAAAAAAACTATGCGGTCAAAGAACCCATTTTTTAAAACGGTTTATAACCGCTTTAAATAAGCACCTCCAATGTTTACGACCCTCTCATATAAAACGGTTCAAAACCGCTTTAGAAAACCTAGTTTAACCGCTTCAAAAAATACTTTTTGTACCGGTGCAAGTGTGTATTACTTTAGAATATAGAAAGGATTAATTAAAAACAACTATGCCAAAAACGTAACTTTGAATATTATTAGAATTAAAATAATGTGAAGCCATTATGTAAACTCACAAATACAAGAATAGGACACGTCCAGTTCCTTTTTTTCCCCAAAAGATCGCATGCATATGCATGAGACATTCCTTCAATCTTTTATGTACAATTAAGGGTCAGTCGTTTTGTTTGCAGACATTAATATATGGTGATTTTTGGTTTTGGTCCTATCATCATTTAGTCTATCGCTATACCATCTAAGTACCAAGCTGTTACGTCGCTAATAATTATAAGGGTTAATGGCATATAATAGCAACGTACTTTCCCATTTGAGCCATTATCAGATATGAACTCCAAAAAGTATCACAATACACGAACACCAACTGGAACACGAACAAGAGAGTTCAACGAGATGCGATCGCACCTCAGTACCCGCATGTATATGAACGGATGAGCCCAAAATCTCTGGCATGCGGAAACTACTTACTACCAGTGATAACGAACCCGAAACCATCTTCACAACTGTGACAGATCATCCTTAACTGAGCACAATCACGAACAGTACTCGACTCTAGCAATTTCCATCGTGAACCTAAAACTGTGATGTGAAGCTGAACTCGAACTGATCGTATTCAACACGTCTAGGAGCTCCGAACACGAACATGTCTTTATCACGAACCAAAGCTTCAACCCAACGCGAACTGTAAGCTTTTATGTAACCGAATCTATGACCCGAAAGCAAACTTAAAATCGAGCGATGAATATTAGCATGCCCCAAACAAGTGGCTCATGTGTTTTTGAGCTTTTGTATTTTATATTTTATTACAAACCACACATTGTTATTGGTCAAAGTGGCGGATGTATATGGTCATTGGCGGGCGGGGGTTTGAGTTGTCCACCATGATTCGTCAAATGTGTGAGGTTTTAAGTTCAATTCCTATGTGCAAACAATTTTGAAGTTGTCACAATCTGTGTGGTGGTAGGTTCAAACCCCATGGATTATTCGGCCAATGTGTCGGAAACCATGGTTAAAAAAAAGTTTTTAGTGTAAAAAAATTTATTAATTTTTTTATTTAAATGCACCCCACCATATAACCAAATTGTCCCCCAGCTTAAAGTCAAACAATGTAAAAAGCTTATATCTTTATCTTCATCTTTTTGGGCACAACAAATGTTTTCATAATTTTTTTTTGCCTTCCGTCCTCTAACTTTCTGGCTCCGCCACCGGTTGGTCACATAACTCTATTATATAGATGTCCTTCACATAAATGAATAAAATGATGATATAAGGTTACTACTTATGAAACTTTTTTCTTCCAAAGTCATTCCACTTATTAATTTTAGTAACACTTACAAAAAAAGTAGCTAAGTTGTACTGTAATGAAATGTCATGACACAGAACGGAAGCATGCCATAAACCCTAACTAGGGTTTAAGACGAATCACAAAGGGATAAAAGACTAAAAGTCTTGTATTTTATTGATAACTGAATAATTGAATTACTAAACAATGAACCCAAGCCCTATATTTATAGGAGGACTAAACTTGGGGAAAAAGATAACCAAGATTTTCTAGAATAAACAAAATAAAATAAAAGACAATAATCAAAATATGGAAACCATATTTTGTTATTAATAAAAGTCAATAAACAAAATATGGAAACCATATTTTGTTAATAATTTTTTTGATATCTTGCCACGCTCTAAATGCTTCATATATTTCTCCAAGGTTCCTTATTCGTTCATCATCAATCCCCCATTCTATAGAAAACTCGTCCTCAGAGTGCTTAGCCCATATTCACGTCCTCAAGAGTGAACTCATAAATACCGACACATTAAAAGTCTGCAAAAATTACTCAGAGTATATTGGCAATCCACTACATAAGCATTGTCCATTAAGTCGTTCGAAGTATGTGTACGGGGGTGGCTGTACTGCTTATAAGATCCCAACCGAAAACTTTCTTTGCGAGAAACACCCATTACCCTCATCTCCCTACTTGGAACAACATCACCCGACGATGGCTTATCCCTTGCAATTTTTGTACTTAGCATTGCTTTAGTAATGTTGCTCGCACAACCTCATGAGTAGCTTGAACTTCTTCCACCATTCTATTTGCTTGAACATTCTTCTTGCCTGGTAAATCAACTAAATCGACCACGTGCCTTGGAGAAGTCTTGTACACAACCTCAAATGGTGAAAATCCCGTGGAACTATGAACCGCACTATTATAAGCAAATTCAGCTTGTGCCAACGACACATCCCAAAGTTTTGGTTTTCCCCACACAAGCAACGTATCATATTCCCCAATGTGCGATTAACTACTTTAGTTTGACCGTCCGTTTGAGGGTGAGCAGTACTACTAAAATTCAAAGATGTACTTAATCGTCTCCAAAGTGTCAACCAAAAATGAACAAGAAACTTACTATCCCGATCCAAAGTAATGGACTTTGGAACTCCATGCAAACGAACCACCTCTTTGAAGAACAACCTCGCAATATGTGCCGCATCCAAAGTCTTCTTACAGGGAATGAAATGCGCCATCTTGGAAAACCTGTCAACAACAACAAACACGGAATCGACTCCCCGTTGAGTGCGAGGAAGCCCAAGCACAAAATCCATCGAAACATCGACCCAAGGACTCTCAGGTACATGTAATGGCATATAAAGACATGTATTTTGTGCTTTACCCTTTCCTTCTTGACACGTG
This sequence comes from Tanacetum coccineum, assembly GCA_026074375.1. Lineage (NCBI taxonomy): Eukaryota > Viridiplantae > Streptophyta > Magnoliopsida > Asterales > Asteraceae > Tanacetum > Tanacetum coccineum. The sequence continues at coordinate 62,704 of BQNB010004024.1, read as the reverse complement.
ACACATCTCTTCACGAAAGCTCCAACATCCCTTTTTAATTGAGGCCAATAAAATAGACTTTCTACACTAGCAATGGTCTTATCTCGGCCTAAATGATCACTCAATCCTCCCACATGTACCTCCTTAATCAATTGAATCCTAAGGGAAGTTTGAGGAATACACAAACGATTACCCTTAAACAAATAACCGTCAAGTAAAATAAACTCACCCCGATGTTGATTGGTTTCGAGCTCCATCCAAATGTTACCATAATCTTCATCAGTTGCATACAACTCCTTAATTGAATCGAAACCCAAAACCTCGCTACTAATGGACACCAATAAAGTGGTCTTTCTACTCAAATCAATTTGGTGTTGAATATTACTCAATGGTGGCGAAGCGTCTGGTGTATCATCCAGACCACAATCGTAATAAATGTCACTAGTAAGGGTTGTACTACCGCCGGTATTGAATTCTACCATGACATCTTTAACGCCTTTCACAATTTGAGCATAAAAAACCCCCTTCTCCTTCCTTTAAGATTGAAACTCCTTTGGTGAAGCCACCAAAGTTACCAAAGTCTTTTTCTCTAAATTCTTCTTAGGAGAAACGACACCTGAAGGTAACATAGAAATAGTTTTTCCGCTCCATTTAAAAAAAATACATATTTGATTTACCTTGGTTTGTAAGGTCCACATCACGTTTCCATGGTCTTCCTAACAATACATGACATGCCTCCATATCAACAGCATCACAAGTAACCAACTCATTGTAATGCTTCCAATAACAAGAGGAACTTTACTCATCCGTCCCTTAAGTATGATGGCCCCTTCTTAAGCCTCAAAATCTGATAAGTTAGGATGTGGGTTTCGTTGGAGCATTAAAAGCTTTAAGCAACGCCTAGACACCAAAATTTCTCTACTAAATGGCTTCCTCAATCAATGATAAATAAAAACCAAATTTTTCCTTATCCAAAGCATTTATTTGAAAGATTATTTATTTCTTTGTGACCTGAGTCACTAACCTTAGGCGAACACTAAGTACGTTGAATGGCATATGTGCTTGTTTCCGCCCTCCGTCCAAAGCTCGACATCCTCTAAACTCATCTTCTTCTTGAACACACATTTACCCACTTTATTATTTCTAACCTCGGGCAATGTCTTAGGTGAAGACCAATCCCGAACTGCATTGACCTTGGTTTTGTCAACATTGATTCCCCTCACTTGGAAAGAACTTACCCTCGAGTTCTTAATATTAAGGGCTTCATCCACCTCGAACACGCTCTCGAAGACGAACCTGATCTTCAATAATTGCGCTTCACACCCCAATCGAACAACCTCATATTCTTAACACTCGACCATACTCCCAACGGTTACTAACGCCATGACCCAAACATCGGGTTGTGTGCTGCCCCATCAACGCCAACCAATTTTCAATTGTAAAAGTCAAAATACTCCTTTGTTATACCATTGAAAACTTAATTTGATTTTTGATAATCATCCTTAAAATTAATCCATAATTTAAATCACGAATGTTTTAAATTTACGAAGGACTGCACTTCAAACATGCCATTTTTTAGCTCACAATTAAATAACCCTTTCAGATCTTCATCATCAGTAAAAACCATAAATTTCTTCACAAGTCTTCATATACCAACTTATTTGATGTTTCAAACAATTAAAGTTGAAATTTTGGACATCATGGGTTGTTTATAATTTTGACGATCTGATTTCCTCAATGTGTTCAGCAACAACCTCGTCCTTCACAATCTTTCTTCATTTAAACCTCGCGTTTTGGTAATGTGTGTTACTTTGGGTGAACCATAGCAATTCTTCTCCTTACCTTATTGGAAAAGGTAGAGATTTCGTTTAACATCATACTTGCCATTAACCTCACATTGCCAAGGTCTTCCCAATAGTATATGGCACTCATCAATATCATCCACAATACAAAATACTTCTATGTTATAAGACTTTCCTATGGCCACGGGAACTGGGTTCGGTTCCACTGAACTCATGCGAGCCCGCGCGACCTGCGGACACGAATGCAGCTCCAGTTGCTCACCTACGCGCCTATCTTTTTGCTTAAGGTTTCGTTCCTGTCTTGATAGGGTTTCCAGAATATTCTTGAGGTTCAAATGTTGAATCTATCAACAATTCAAAATCGTGTATAGATAGACTCGGCTGAATTTCAGCAACTATCTTTGGCTTGTTGACCAAGATAGGGTTTGCCTATATACATGACCCGTCTCATTCAGTTTTTGACACACAGAAAACAAACTCCTAAATAAACCAATCGCAGCAGCTTGTGAGAGAGCTTTCCAGCAGTTACCGTCGATCATAATACTCGATCCTTTCCGTAATCTTTCAGTTTGTCTAGTCCGGCTGTACAACAGCTTTGGACGTTGTACCCTGGGAAACAGACGGCGAATCTGTTTTAAGGGAATCGTGTTAAACACGAGCCTCGTTCTTTTACTGCTTTAATTATCTGTTAATTCGTTCGCGTTATTTACTTGTTAATGTTATTTGAAATCACTACCCACGAAGGGTGGCAATAAGTACTTTATCACGTTTATTGATGATTGTACCAAGTATTGCTATGTTTATTTGTTGAAAAGTAAAGATGAAGCTATAGACAAGTTTGTTCTATACAAAACCGAAGTTGAGAATCAACTTGGTAAGAAAATCAAGGTTGTACGAAGTGATAGAGGAGGTGAATACGTGGCTCCATTCGCCGAGCTTTGTGCGAAACATGGAATTAGACACGAGTTCACTGCTCCCTATTCACCTCAGCAAAACGGTATTGCCGAAAGGAAGAACCGTACCTTGAAAGAAATGGTTACTGCCATGTTGATTAGTTCTGGTATGAGTCAGGACATGTGGGGGGAAGCCATTCTGACGGCTACTTATCTTTTAAATAAGATACCTCGTAAAGAAAAGGAAGAGACTCCTTATGAATTATGGATGGGAAGAAAACCATCATATCAATACTTACGAGTGTGGGGTTGTTTAGCCAAGGTAGCTGTGCCACCTCCCAAGGCCCAAAAGATTGGACCTAAATCTGTGGATTGTATATTCATTGGATATGCTAAGAAAAGCACTGCTTATCGTTTCATTGTGCATGAATCGAAAAATCCGGATATCCAAAAGAATACAATAATGGAATCTAGGAATGCTTCTTTCTTTGAAAATATATTTCCTTGTTTATCAAAGGAAACTGGAAGCTCATCTAGATTAGATGACAAAGTTGTCCAAGATAAGAGACAAAGAGATGATAATGATCTCCAAGATGAGAGACAAGATCAAACCGAGGAAGAAGAAGTTGAACCAAGAAGAAGCAAAAGGGCAAGAAACGAGAAATCGTTTGGACCCGATTTTGTTTCTTTTATGGTAGAAAATGAACCCACATCTTACCGAGAAGCGGTAACTTCCTCGGAAGGGCAACAATGGAGAGAGGCCATCAAAAGTGAAATAGAATCTATTTTACAAAACCATACGTGGGAGCTCGTGGATTTACCTCCTGGTTGTAAAGCACTAGGCTATAAATGGATTTTCAAGAAGAAGATGAAAGCTGATGGCACCGTTGACAAATATAAAGCAAGATTGGTAATCCAAGGGTTTAGACAACGTGAAGGTTTAGACTACTTTGATACTTATTCGCCGGTTACGCGAATAACCTCGATTAGAACAATAATTGCTATTGCCGCATTAAGAAATTTGGAAATTCACCAAATGGATGTGAAAACGGCTTTTCTAAACGGAGATTTAGAAGAAGAAATATATATGAACCAACCTGAGGGTTTCATAGCTCCTGGACAAGAGGGCAAGGTTTGTAGACTTGTTAAGTCGTTGTATGGCTTAAAGCAAGCTCCCAAACAGTGGCATCAAAAGTTTGACCACACCATGTTAGAGAGTGGATTCAAAATTAATGAATGCGACAAGTGTGTTTACGTGAAGGACACAAGTGCTGGATATGTAATTTTGTGTTTGTATGTCGATGATATGCTTATCGTTGGCAGTAACGACAAGATAATTAGATCCACTAAAGACATGTTGAAATCAAAGTTTGACATGAAGGATATGGGTTTGGCTGATGTGATCCTTGGAATAAAGATCATACGAACTCAGAATGGACTTGTGTTAAGTCAAGCACATTACGTGGACAAAATTCTTAATACTCATAATGCGGGGGATTCCGGCCAAGCTAGAACTCCAATTGACACCAGTTTGCATCTATCTAAAAATAGAGGCTTAGGTGTTGCCCAATTAGAGTATTCAAGGATTATTGGCATGTTAATGTACTTGATGACAGGTACCCGACCTGACTTAGCATATGCAGTTAGTAGGCTAAGTAGGTATACGAGTAATCCAAGTTATGCACATTGGAAAGCTATAACGAGGGTACTTCATTATTTGAGATACAGTCGTGATTATGGACTGCATTATGACAGACATCCTGCTGTTATCGAGGGATACAGTGATGCAAATTGGATATCTGACATAAAGGATTCTAGATCGACTAGTGGATATGTGTTTACACTAGGAGGGGCCGCTATATCTTGGAAGTCTTCCAAGCAAACTGTTATAGCTAAGTCCACGATGGAATCAGAATTTATCGCGCTAGATAAATGCGGAGAAGAGGCGGAATGGCTACGTCAATTCGTAGAGGACATACCAAGGTGGCCTAAACCGGTAACGGCCATTAGTATACATTGTGACAGTAAATCGGCCATGGGAAGAGCTAAAAGTACAATGTATAATGGAAAGTCCAGACATATCCGTCGTCGACATAACTCGATACGACAACTACTCTCAACTGGAGTTATCTCAATTGACTATGTGGCGTCAAAGGATAACATCGCGGATCCGTTTACAAAAGGCTTAAGCAGAGAGTTAGTTAGTAAGTCGTCTAAAGGAATGGGACTAAAGCCCTTGAAGGAATGAGTTTCTATGAAGGAAAACCTAACCTAGTTGACTGGAGATCCCAAGATCTAGGTTCAATAGGACAACCTAATCATAGAAATGTGGGGGAAGTCACGTCAATGTGGGGGAGTTACTTATCTTGTAACCTCCTAGCCCATTCCTATAACAAATGTGACTTGTTAAGGTTAAACATATGGCTTTAATGATTCAGGAAGAAATTACAAAGCATAATGATTCAAGATGAAATCCCAAAACATATGTTTTTAATGATTCAGGATGAAATCACCTATGTGAGAGAGAAGTGGGGTCGCTTCGAAGGGATTTGTGAGGGGCGCAATTCCTAAGAGCTCTTGCAGAACCAGGCTAGTGCTCATGACCATAACGAGCACGACTATGAGGACTTGACAATGTCAGGGAGAGTCGTGTGTGAGTGTGTATTGTCGTCTACGTAAACAGACTTTGAGTTCAAGGACATCGCGTCTACTCAGATCTAGGAGGCTAAGTGCATCTCACAAGGGAATGTTCAAAGGGTCACACCTACCTATCCTATGCAGGACTCAACCGCAGAAATTTTGCTGAAATTTCGTGTGTTTTCGACCGATCTCCATTCATGTGGGGGATTGTTGGAAAATTTTAGTGAAAAATGTGTTTTCACTAATTTTGGACATAGATAATTATTAGTAAATATAATTATTAAGTGTAAGGCTTTGTAACAAGCCATTATATGTCCAAAAATGAAGTTAGTGTGAATGAGATATCGAGTCTCAAAGAAGGGTAGTTGGAATGGAGAAAATTGGTTAAATTGAGTAATAACAGCTAATTAATGTGTCTTTGACTGGAAATTAAATTGGGTGTTATTATTTGCAAATTAATGAGTCATTGATTAACTATTGATTGATTTTAGATTAATGAATTGGCTGATTTGCAAGATTAATGAGTCATTGATTGACAATTAATTAGCTGATTATGATTGGCAAATTAATGAGGATTAACCAGCATTGATTGCACCATATGCATATGGATGTGTATAAATAGATGACAATCTCAACCATTCTAAAGACACCAGAAAAACACACAAGAGAGAATAACTCCATTAATAAGTTTTCCTGCAATCTTTTCGATCAGAAGCACTTAAGTTTCCGTGATTTTTATTTCAGGCAATGTATGTCATGTCCGGCTGTACAACAGCTTTGGAACGTTGAACCCTTGGAAACAAGACGGCGAATCTGTATTTAAGGAAGCGAGTCCAACATGTGCCTCGATTCCATGACATTTTACTGAATTTAATTATTTACATTCATAGTGTCCGTCTTTCTGCTTCACCCAATCTGTCTGTTATATTTTCTGTTAATTTATTTCACCTGTTAATTATTTGTTAATTATAATCTGATTTTGTATAATTATAAAAGTGTACATGTTTTCCCCTACCATTTATTTGTAATGTGTACTTGTTAGAAACATGTAAGTAATTTCCTCCTGTTTTTAAGTTGTCTACATATTGGGGGAAGATTGTTAACCTTAAAATATAAAGACTTATACGGAATTACATTAGTTTATTATTAGTCGGATACGCAAAGACTAGAAATGTCATTATAAGATAGTTAGGCGTGTCATAGGCTATATATATCCCCTCCTTACTTCCAAGGAGGGGTGAGGATAATCATTTGTATCTCATAAAGTGTGTGTGTTTCCTTTCTCTCTCTAAAAACACACACATATTTCCTTTCTCTCTCTAAATCTAATAATATGGCTACTTATTTTATTTATACTCTCCTAGACCCCCCCCACCCTCGCACCCCCCCCCTCCGGATCTGAGTGTTTTTAGGCTAGAATCTTTATGGGTAAAAACATTAAAAAAAAACACAATTGTGATTCGACCCATGACGAACCAAGAACACCTTCCACGCCGAGCTAATTTCCTCCCCGCTGCCAAGTGCTCATGTGTGTTCACAAGCTTGACTTGAACCATTTTTTTCCCAATACAATTTTTTTTAGACAACACTTTATTTATTTTTTCCAAAACAATTACAAATATATTGGTTCCCTTAGAATACGAGTACAATTTTGTTTCCAGATTCAAATGTACACAAACAAAAATCAAACTTAGGAAAAGTGACATGCAATTCGAATCAAAATTTAGTTATATATTTACAACGAGATCCTTTTTCTGAACAAAAAACAATATTAAAGTGAAAAAACAGTGGGCTTTACTTCATCCATGAGATAACATTGGGTAAAAGCATGTCACAAGTGATGTCACATTTGCATTATATCACCATCTATATGATAGATACGATTTTGCGTCAGGGACCTGATTCTATGATACTTGACAGATGTCATAAATAACCACGAGGGTATTACTCCCACTTTGAGATAGCAGACCATGTGAAGTAAACTAAAGTAACACAGATACACACTATCACTACTCCAGGTGCTTATAGAAATGGCTTATGATATATGTACCCCCTCTAAATCACCATTTGTATCCTCCGGATTTTTTCCGGTTTTTTTATTGTATTTTATTTTTTTTGTATTTTTATAATTTTGTATATGTTATAAAACTGTGACACGGAAAAAACGGAACGAAAAATATAAAGTTTAACAGGTCAAAAGTATGAAACTGTCAAAAATTACGCAACAGAAACTAATAAAAAACTGCGTTGCACTGTAAAAAGAAGGGTACAAAATCTTTTGTACCTTATTAGCACTATTCATGGGGCAGGGGTACCATTTGGGGTACCCTATAGAAATTCATACTGTATTATATTTCAATAGCTAGGTACCATAACCGGTTAAAACGTGTTTAAGACTGTAACATACTAAAATATGCAAGTTTAGTACTATTGGTGACGTACATAAGAGATACTACGTTTATATCATTGAGTTACTTTGTCAATTATAGTGACACGTTTTATAGAAAAGTGAATACAAATTGCAACTTGATGGTGAAAACATTAGGTTAGTTTCAGAAATGGTATGCTTAGATTTCTCGAGCGACACATTTGTCTTTCAGAGACTTAATTGAAACGTACTAGCTTAATTTTCTAGTGACACTTTGTCTAGAGTTAGTGAGTAACTTGCTATCTATTGTGAGATCAGCATAAATGGGTAAACGGACAAAATCGAGTCGTTTTAGTTTTGACGTACACGCTGTCTAACCGGTGCCCCGTGACCGTTTTTGAAACTTTTGCCGGACCATGTTCATCCATAGAGTTTGGCTCCTGGTCTCTTTTGCGTGACTGCAGGGATACATAACACCACGAGGCAACCTTGGAGATGGTAATAAACCAATATCAAAATCTTGCATTTTTTTATCTTTATTTTTGGCTAAAACCGACAAAATACCATATAATGCAACTCAAATTGAAGTATGTACAGTAATTGTTTTGTGACTAAATGGTGTGGTGCACCTGTTGTAAGAGGCTGTACAATGTACATATACCGCAGGTTTCAGGGCTTCTTTTTATGAATAAAATGAGAGTATCATTAAAGCTGGTACCACGTACATTGTATTGTTGCAATCTCGTTATGTCACGTACACTCTCAGATATCATATCAAAGTGTGCTCAGCTATATAAACATTGTAGACTTATGAATGATACAATAGTTTGTGTGATTTTTCTGATCTTGTGGAGTACGTATAAAAACAAGGTACGTACCACACGTGAGTTTATTTCCTTGGTTTTTGTGTTCTTACAGCCTTTTTCAGATTTTTCTTTCGTCCCAAGTCCCAACGTTAAATAGATGAGCATTGCTAAATCCTTTTACAAAATCATCTTACTTATCCTTCGACACACAATTATATAATATATATTTTTTTCACTTATTATCTGTCTAAATTCAAACCGTTAGTTCCGCCATTTGTCAAGATCCTATGTATAGAAAGATTAGTAAAAAAGTTTCATAAGAGAAATTAACATTTTTGTAAATAGATAGAAACACAATTTTACAAAGAATAATTTACCTTGTATCGCGTTACACACAAAGCCATAGATGAGTCAAAACAAGTGCTTGGTTTGGCATTCAAATAAGGGGTTGGTTATTGGGATACCCCAAAAGTGTTACCAATAACCACCCCTAAAATTTATTTTATTTTATAATTTTGTTTGTATTATAAATCTGTGAAATAAAAAAACGAAATATAAAATATAAAGTTTGATAAGTCAAAGTGGTAAAACATGAAAAATACATAACAAAAAATTGTTTTCTCCTGTTAATAAAATGGGTAAAACTGCTCAAAAAATGCGAAATAAAAACTATAAAGTTTTATAAGTCAAAAACAGTAAAATGTAAAAAATACGAAACCAAAAAAAATTAAAAATTGTCTCGTCTTGTCAACACAGTGAGTACTAGGAGGTATTAATAGTATCACCCCTCAAATTGTTGGAATATGATAGTTGGATCCGCGTGTTATACGACTAGAAGTGCGTGAGCCTATTGGGGGCACACACGTTAAGACACATATAATACGTTTATTGTTTAAATATACTTCACGTAATATATTTAAATAGTCGTTATAGTTTATAACTAACTTAACGGTTATTTAAATATGTAAACCAAAGGGCTTTAAATTGACAAAACCCAAACCCAAGGGGGTGCCTTGTGATGGCCGGCCCCTATGGCTTTAAGAGGGGGTGTTTGTGTCGATTTAGAATTAAAGAGGTGGAGGAATTGAAATAATGAATGAATTATGGTTTTCTTGTTCACCAAGGACTAGGAGTGGGTGCCTATATAAACACCCATCCCCTAGCTCATTATTAATTCACTTAAATCCCTAAAAACCCAAATTGATTTTCGATTTCCCCTCTCCTCCTCTAAACCGATTTATATAAAACCCTAAAAGGGTTTTCTGATTTTCGGTTCTCCCTATTCTCCTAATTCGATTTTCGGTAAACCCTTAAAGGGTTCGTTTGTGCGATTTGAGCTCCCACAAAGTGCGAACTCGATTCAAGGGATTCCATAGGTTTGGTTTACTAGTTCTCATCAAGTGACAACGATTAGAAACCTCAAGGGTTTCGGTTTCTTGGTTTTCGGTTCTATCGAATTCGATAAAACCCTAATTAGGGTTTACTGATTTTGGTTCAAGCTCAAAAGGGTTGTTTGCTGATTTTCGGTGAAGAAAAACAAGGGTTTGCTTGAGATCTTCAATTCAAGAAACAAGGTACAACACTAGGTGTTCGTGAAATGTGAAGCAAATACTAACATCTTGGCGTATTCGTTGGACGTGTTGTGTGAGCAACCGTAGAGGTGACAACTTAGTCACTAAGATTCAAGATCAAGATTCTCGTTTATTGACTTTTGTCATTAAACATAACGGTTAGTTTTCTTACCTTATTTGTGTGTTAATCTTTGTCATCAAACTAGATCCAATCCGCTGCGTACTAGTAGTAAAAGTGGTTTACTAGTTATAAAATCCCAACAGTGGCATCACTAGCCAACCTCGTTTGGTGTTATAGGTTACACACTTATAAAACACGCTAGAACTGCATGATAAACCTTTATTTATTGTTTTAATTAAAAATTATCGCAACAATATGCAATTCTTTCCATAAAGAATAAATAAAAACCTAGAATCTTACTTTAATGCTAGTTAATGAATTGGATAAAATAGAATTAAAATTAATAGTTAATTGAGAGTGTTAAATCTTCTATTTTTATTATCCCCGCCTTAAGACTCAGGCAATCATGTTATATGATGGATGTGGCGATCTAGGCACTTTAGCAGAAAACCTAGTGAGAGTCTTTTGATTCTCCGTTTGGGAAAGACTCTTGTGAGACCTCGGGGCATTATGTGATTTACTGCTTTCTGGAAAGAGTCTGTCTTCACCTCATCCCCACTTTCTGTCTGTTTATGTGCTTATGTGTTTATACTCCTTGTGACTTATGACTATATACAAAAGACTTTTTGAAACTCTAAACGGACTAATACTTAAAGATAAACTTTGTTTAAATTTGTCTGTAAAATTACACACATAATATTATACTCCTGGTGACTTTTATGTGTTATTTGTAAACCTTGGTTTTGGACAAATAAATACGGACATTAAACTATGAAACTTGTTTTTCTCGGAGAGTTAAAAGTTTTTCTTAAATACATCATTAGTCAATTGCAAAATCAGCTCACCCATTGTGAACAAACTATAAGAGAGGTATAAGGCGGGACGTTTCCCTAAAGAAGTCGGTTTTTAATAAGCTTCGCGCTGACCCGCTTCTCTGCTTCTTTGTGCGTTCAAATGGAGCTACCGAGAACTTTTGACAAAGATGATGTCAAGATTAAAAGTTAACAAAACTTTTTCTTAACTTGTGCTACAAAGATGTTTTGCATGCTTCTTTGTACACGATTTTGTAAAATTTATGTGTATACCTTTATGTGAAATTTTAAGTCTATGCCAACCAAAGTAAGAACACGTGCACTTGGATTGACCTCTCTGGTCAGACCTAAGGGCCTTTCCAACCCATGGCAAAAAAAATTTTAGGTCAGATCTATGTTAATTTTTGCATGTTCTTTTTTGGTGGACTTAAATCGAGTATGCTTGGTCAAACCTTAGACCCGAGGCATAAGATGAGACTAAACATGCACTTGACATTACTATAAGAGTTACTATTGTCATAAGTCTTATAAAAACTAAGAGTTGCATCTATATGCAATTAATGCTCGACGCTTACCTCTTTCCCTACTTGTTTACACGTTGGTCAGACATTCGGTAATAAGTGAGAGGTCAAGTTGGATCTTAGTCTTATTAGTAATTAATTGGGTAGTTAATTCTTTTAAGAATTTAATTATCGAAAATACTAAATTGAACTTTCTATGTTCTGATTAATTGTGTTGTTGCAACATAATTCGTAAACGAAAGGTTGTTTTTCTTAAAAAGACAAACATAGTCTCTTTTCCTGGTAAGAAGAGTGAGACTTACTTCTATCTCTTCTCATTGGTTGACAATAATAAGATAGGGTTATAATTGAATTTTTCCCAATTATATTTAAACTCACTTTCAATCTTTCATTACCCTTTTCCGGTTTTGAAATCTTTGAAAGATGAAATATTTGTGTAACTAGAGAACATTGTGTCTATAGCTACCAAATAATGACATCTTGAACTTGTCACGATGTATGAGTTTAAACCGCAAATGAGTAAAGGAAATTGCTAGCTGGTCTTCTAGGTAAATTTTCTTAGACTCGATTCATTCCTTATAGTGCTAAACACCCTTGTGGCTAGGCAGACCGATTAAGGAGGAATTGCATGCTAAAAAATTCAAGTTAATGAAAACATGGATGGCTAGTCCCTCATCTACATAAGTAGAACTTCATATACTCAATTTAATACCTAAGTACATTGCTTTCTACTGTTGATGTAACACTTACAATGTTGACAAATCCAGTGGGAGCTTTGCGTTTTACTACTGAAAAGACATTCATGTGAGGTTGTCAAATTCTGTGGGAGCTACAAAATTTATTTCCTTGTTAGTTACCCATATTATTTCTAGCTTGCTTTGAATTAATTCATTACTTTCCGACTATGAACGACCGTAGTTTAAGGAAAATTGCATTTTATTTTATAGATAACACATTGCCTTTCTGATGTTCCTTTCTGAAACGTTATCTATATAATAATAATCCACAATTCCTTATTAAACATTATGGTTCGAAATCTACTTGAAATATCTATGACACAATCATATTGTTTATACGATTGAGCGCTTGTCGTATTGTTTATCTACATTAGATAATGTTGTGCCATACACAAGTGGGAGAAATCTTAAATGTGTGCAAGGAACAACATATAACAATATGATTATTGGTTTCTCTTGACCGCAAGGTAAGAAAGCTAATAAATCTACTAGGACTTAAACACACACGATGTTTGTTGCCCTATTACATTTAAATGTCAAGATATAATATATAGCTACTTCAACTCTTTGACTATATGTTTTTAGTCAAAATAATTATGGTTAATTATATAATCATAATTATGAAGTATAAAATTAACTTGAAATTACTATTGAACTCAAGAGTTTGCGTTCATAATTACTTTAGTTAGTATAATTATGTTTGCTTGTTAAGACATAATTATAAAGTCCTTGAATTTATCAATGACTCATAACACAAAGTAAGTAATAAAATTGTTATGTCTTCTTGTTAACACATAAACATGATGTCCTTGAATTAATTCAAAGACTTGTAACGTATACTTGGCATGTTTTGTTTTCCTAACACACATGAACATAGAGTTATTGTACTAGTCAACGATATATACATTATAGCATGCATTTGATTTTAAAATACTTTGTATTCAATTTGGCTCGACCCAATTAGTAAGTATTTGATCCAAAGAGAATTAAGTTATCTAGGGAATTCTGATGGAGTCTCACAATTCTAATACTCATAGAATACCACTTTATTATGGTATGTCAATTGTGTTGAAACAAACTATATTCATATTATTTGATTTCTGATAACTTTAATTGCTCTACCTTCAAAATCGATCAAGGTTAGAAAATTGCGTGTGTCATGGATACACTCAATATAGTTTCAACCTAGAAGGTATTCAAGACATTATCTATTTATGGATTGGGATGAATCTCATTATGTCTTGATTAAAGTTCTAAAATTTGTTAATATCTTATGAAGCATATTATTAACAAGCAAGAGAGACGAGAACTGAAAAATGCATTTTGTTGTCCCATTTAAGAACAATTTATTGTTGCTTAAATACTTAGTATTTAGAGAATTATCTCTACTTACAAAAGTAAGTGGGAGCATCTAAAATCTTGGAGACATTCAAGAACAAAATACATAACCTTCTGAATTTACTTGCTAATGTCATACTAAGGTTAAACATGAAAATGTCGAACCAAAGTATAATGTAAATCTGATTTATAAATCCACAAGGATACCTCATCAATGGAGTGATATTTTAATATCAATGCTTAGGAATATGAGTTAAAGGGTCATAATTAACATGTTAACTAATAAGATGAATTATCACGTTTTGAATCTGATAAATGTCTTAGAATTATGAGTGAAAAGATGCAGTCCTTAAAAGAACAATGAGATTGATTGATCTTTCACCAAACAGTTAAACTGTGAGGTTAGAATGAGTTTCTTTTGAAGAAAGACTCATAAGGACTAAATTGTATACATATTAATGCTTGACTGGTGATAAGAGGTTTTAATCTTACTCAAGCAATTGACTATGATTAAAATTTTCTTTTTTACACCCATTAATTATATAAAGATAACTAATTTTCATACAAGTTTTCTTGAATCTGACATATGACGAATTAAGGATCATAACTCTTTACTTAATAATTAACTTTGCGAGGACGATGTGTAATCAAAAGGGTTATGAGTCTATATTTGAAATATGACAATTAAAATTTATAACTCTTTTCTTTATGATTACCTTTGCGAGGACGATGTGTAATCAAAAGGTTATAAGTTCAAAATAATCTTTATAAAGTATACAAGATAATAGAATCTAAGTGTGGATTGGATCACGCATCTAGGAGCTGAGATCTTAAGTTTAATTACAATATGATTTTTGATTAAATTAATATAACTCCTGAGTACACCTAACATCAAGTGAGAGCATTATGTTTTTTTTAAAATTCATATGTTGTGTAACATATTGAAGGTATCATTCCATCTAAGATAGATGTTAATCCTTGAGGTTGGAATGAAATTTCACTTAGGAATTTAGGGAATAAAACAAACGACCTTGGAATGAATATTTTAAAATAAACGTATGCGGTTAATTAAGTCCAACACAATGCAATATATCATTGAAGCAAGTCTTAAATGGTATATTTCACTTGAGATAATTTGTTACATGGATGGAAACCTTGTGTTTATAACTAAGGATTCATCATGTATATATTATATTGTGTATGAGACTGGTTGTTACTTTTGCACAAGAGCAAGATGAGCTAACAACAACAATATCTAATTGAGAGTATTTAGATGACTGTTAACAATAGTATCTAATTGAGAGTGATTTAAATGACTGTTAAAATAAATGTTTACGAATTATATAAGGCATAGTGTTGTTTGAGTACACATGATGCTAGAGAATAATCAATTCTAGTTAAAGTACGATTTCATCATTTATGATAAATCTGCTAACTAGATATGCTCAGCTAAGAGCATTGTTGCACTACACATTAAAGAATAAGAATACTTTACATTTTAAGAAACTGTAAAGATGACTGTCTAAGATAAGTATGTTTGTGATTTCAAATACCCTATTAAAGGCACTGTCACATTTCCATACTATGATACTTGCAATAGTATGCAAACATACATACGACACTCATCATATCATTTAAATTCTTTACTTTTTTTGAATTTGAAACAAGTATTCCGAAAGTTTACTCAGATAGCTTTCTTGTATAGAGAGAGTTGAGAATATTGGAAATATTGGACTTCAAACTAATTAGTCTCATGCATATCTGTTTTAGTATTTGGATAATTGGGATGTAAGACAATTTTTACTTTCTGATGAATGAAGATACGTGGTATTTGTTATTCATACATATAATAATTGTTATTCTATATTTGCATGTTTGATCCTTGAATAATTTTATCATTCTAAATATGTTCATTGTCGGTTAACAATATGGAAATATTATTACATAAGACAAATGTGAGTGTTGGTTGTATTTTTTAGATACATGGATGGTTCCTACCAAACTCATATGTTATCCATAAGGGTTGCATATTGGACACCCTAATTTTCGTACATTTACTTTTGGATCCTTGTCATGAGTAATATATCAAAAATGGTTAAATAAGTCATCCTTAGACTTTAGATACAAACAAGTTTTACATGCGTGGATATTACTTTTTAAGTATAAGTCAAACGCTATCCTGAATAAGGTAGTTATAAAGGCTATTCTTGGAAGTGATGTGAAGCAGCATCCACAACACTTGTAGCCAGCAAAGAATTTGTTCCTCCATTTGATAAGTGCAGTATGATACCATGGGCCCTCTCTAGAATTAATCAGATAAATGTGTGGCCGTACCCCAAGGGTAATTCAAGATGATTCTTTATTACATTTTGTATATCTAAATTAACTTCAATAACGAGAATCTAAATGGTTAAACTATATGGAATGAGTTAGAATCCATATCCATGGTTTAACAGTATCTGTAACAAAGGGATGATAATGACAAGTATACATAACCATTATACTCAGAATGTTCTTGGAACTTCATCTCATGTATTTTTAGTTTTAATAGCAAATAGAGCGTCGCTTGACGTTTTCATTATTAGTATAAACGCAGTCCGCTACTCCAACTCCCAAGTGGGAGCTGTTGGAATATGGTAGTTGGATCCGCGTGTTATACGACTAGATGTGCGTGATCCTATTGGGGGCACACACGTTAAGACACATAGAATACGTTTATTGTTAAATATACTTCACGTAATATATTTAAATAGTCGTTATAGTTTATCACTAACTTAACGGTTATTTAAATATGTAAACCAAAGGGCTTTAAATTGACAAAGCCCAAACCCAAGGGGGTGCCTTGTGATGGCCGGCCCCTATGGTTTTTAGAGGGGTGTTTGTGTCGATTTAGAATTAAGAAGATGAAGGAATTGGAATAATGAATGAATTATGGTTTCCTTGTTCACCAAGGAATAGGAGTGGGTGCCTATATAAACACCCATCCCCTAGTTCATTATTCATTCACTTAAATCCCTAAAAACCCAAATTGATTTTCGGTTTCCCCTCTCCTCCTCTAAACTAATTTATATAAAACCTTAAAAGGGTTTTCTGAATTTCGGTTCTCCCTATTCTCCTAATTCGATTTTCGGTAAACCCTTAAAGGGTTCGTTTGTGCGATTTGAGTTCCCACAAAGCTCGAACTCGATTCAAGGGATTCCATAGGTTTGGTTTACTAGTTCTCATCAAGTGACAACGATTAGAAACCTCAAGAGTTTCGGTTTCTTAGTTTTCGGTTCTACCGAATTCGATAAAACCCTAATTAGGGTTTACTGATTTCAGTTCAAGCTCAAAAGGGTTGTTCGCTGATTTTCGGTGAAGAACAACAAGGGTTTGTTTGAGATCTTCAATTCAAGAAACACGGCACAACACTAGGTGTTCGTGAAACGTGAAGCAAAGACTAGCATCTTGGCGTATTCGTTGGACGTGTTGTGTGAGCAACCGTAGAGGTGACAACTTAGTCACTAAGATTCAAGATCAAGATTCTCGTTTATTGACTTTTGTCATTAAACATAACGGTTAGTTTTCTTACCTTATTTGTGTGTTAATCTTTGTCATCAAACTAGATCCAATCCGTTGCGTACTCGTAGTAAAAGTGGTTTACTAGTTATACAATCCCAACACAAATAAGGGAAAATTCTTTAAATGCCCCAAAAGTACAAGTAGATGGGTGTTAATTGCCCCAAAAGATTTTGATTTTCCAAAATGCCCGAGGCGACCTGGGCGACTTACGAAATTTAGGAGACTTTCACATAAAATTTGACAAGTGTCCCAAGTGGGCCCGGTCGCCCAAGTTTTTTAGGTCTCCCGTGTACTTGCATGGACACGTGTCACTTTTTGCATGAAGTCGCCTAAGTTTTTTTAGTCGCCCATGTCGCCTCGGGTATTTTGGAAAACAGAAAATATTTAGGACAATTAACACAAAACACTTAGGGCACGTTTGGTAGAGAGAATTTCAGAGATTAGAAATGAAGTAGAGAATAGAATTCAGAGAATAGAAATCAGTGAAGAATTTTATTTGATTCTACTGTTTGGTAACATCAGAGACTTAAACCTGAGAAATGCACAATTTTGTATTTGTTTTGATTTTTTTAACTATTTCGAATCGCGTTACTCGGGTTCAGAATTTTATTTGGGTTATTTGGGTCAACCTGAGTCACCAAATATTAAATAGGGTCACGGGTTAAAAATGTTTTTGACTAACTCGAGTTCGAGTCGACCCGATTGACCAAAATAAAAATTTATATATATACGTATACGTTTAAATATTTTTTTTAATAAAATAAAAGTGGTGCTACTTCATTAATTATAGGCCTAGATCCATTTTTACAATTGATAATATTTGTGTTTTTCTAAACACAACATGGAGAAAACCAATTCCATCCAAAATAAGATGGAAATAACATCACCCAAATTTGCACTAGGGAGAATTGGGAGGGAGAATCAATTCTCCGCTTTTTTTTTTCTCGACATACCAAACAAGAGAAATGTTTTCATTTCCATTTCTTTAGGATTATTTCTCCCAACCAAACATGCCCTTATACCTTTAGGGTATTTAGAGAATTTCCCCTTCAGCACTGAACTTTAGTAGCTCGTACTAATATGTACATCAATATTTGTGCTTATTGCATTGATAACCGCACAATGACATGTAAATTTTACATGTATAAACCATAATATATTTTAACGAGAAATGTTAGTACACCAAAAAGTATCACAGAATGACATGACAATAAAGTTAAACCAATAATGTTGTTAATGTTTTCTCTTTGGTACTTTTCATCCATCATATTTACATAACATATGTATATGTTGATTTTTCTTTGTATATCTTTTGTTGACATAACATTTCTATATTTCAAAATACTTAGTGATGATCATACCTTTTTTAGCTATTCCTGACTTCATTCAAATAATGGTCATTACACGCAGTGGAGGACGAAGAAATTTGTCACAGGATATGCACTTTCAAATAAAATTTGATGGCAAAGAGAAGAGATTATGCACAAATCATTAGAGATGCTTTAACTCAACATAATCTCCCTTTTTGACATATAATTAGACAAATAAATAGATATCGTAATAATTTTCCTTTCTAAAAGTTGCTAAACTTTCTTTTTTTGAATGCATCATGTACAAAGATTTATGGAACAAAATTGACTTTAGTAACCTAAGAACTTACAATAATGAGTCTCTAGCCCTTTTTTCTATCTATTTACAAGAGTAAACATGTTTACTCAGTTTTATCCGAAAAAAGAATAAATTTGATACTCTTCATGCTCCAAGGTAAATGTGATCCCAATCTGCAAAAATTTACCACAAAGTGAGAAACCAATCTAACCTTAGGAAAAATGTCAACACATTGTACATAGTTATCCAACTCTATATTACCTGATTGCTGATTCGCAAGAGTTGCGCATAGCATCACCGAAGCAAACATGTGCTCAATATCTGTTCAATCAAGAGATGAACTGAATCACGTCGGTGATCAAGTCTTAGTAGAATTGTGGACAGAAACAAGAAAGCAAAAGATCAACCTTTTTGCGATTTTTCCAGCAGTAACTGCGAGTCAAGTTGAGAATCCATAAAGCAGGCATTCTTGTGTTATTGATTTAGGTCAATGCGCACCCTGCTAGGTCAATGCGCACTCTGTGGGCAGAAACAAGAAAATCTTTGATAACACGCAGTTGCAAAGCATACTAAATAAAATGATACAACTATTTCATACAAGATTTGTAAGGGCATTAGAGAAAGAGAAGCTAGAGCTTACAATGCTAAGATACTAATATCTATGTAAATACGGTAGTAGCTCTTCGACCTCAATCCTTGAAGAACAACTAGCGTTTCTCTTGATTTTGCAACGGTTAATAGACTCAACTTCTGCTATAAATATACTATACACGGGTCTATGATCCGAAAATCTAGACTCCCCACGAACATAAGACATTTGATGTAGTCCTCTACCATACCACAATATTCGATCACACCTTCATAACATATTAATATATCTTGTCAATACAACATAATTTCATCAGAAAATATATATCACTGCTAAAACGAGGATTTACCAGGCTGGAGTTCTTTTCTTTTCCTTGGGATGCATATCGTCGCATGCATACCTATCTGAATTGTTTGAATATTTGTAAGTTGGAGGGAAATATATCCTTCCTTCATTCCATCCATTGAATACATGCCCACTCCTTTGCTCAATTCGAAGCTGTAAAAGATAAACAAATTGGCAATTCATAAAAAAAATGTTCTTAAAAGTTGAGAAACCCAACTTTTAGATAGCAATTACTTACTTGGTCATTTTCCAACAATGTCCCCCAATCACGCGCCTCAACAAGAGCTTTTACATAACGGTATGAAAGGGCAATTCGATAATTTAAGTCACCAAGCCATATTATTCGACTACATTCAAGAAAATACACTTTTTTAGCATAAAGAACATGAATAAAATCAGAATTGAAAATAACAAAGAGCATGGCCTTACTCATGCTCGAGAATAGTTTGAGGAGATTTATCATCTCTTGCTCCTTCAACTCTTGGAAAATATGTTTTTTTCAGGATTTCCATTACATCAGCATTTCTTCTGAGCTCGTCCCCTTCCTTTTGACCAGACGTCAAGTGACTACATACGAAGCAAAAGCTTGTTTGGTGCAACGTCATGCTAATTGAGATTGAACCCTGTAATGAATTCATGATATCAATTAATATTTCTCCAAGGTGCTAAAGATTTTTGTTTTAAAGTCATTCACTTAAATCAACTTTGGACTACATCCCATTTAATGTAAATCAAATACCTTATTTCCAAGATAACCCATTAATCCTCTGCCAACACATGACACTTTCATGTTCCGAACATCGTCTCTGAGTTCACTCTTTACCCATATTGTCAGATATATTCCTACCATTTGCTTGCTTGCAACTAAACAATACCGAGAGTTCCCAGCCTGTTTATCACAATACTCAGTTTGTGTGCAGTGAATGCCATCGGATGAATCATCTGACCCGTTGTAACCAAGATCCGGATCATAACTGTTGAACTGGTTCCTGGCCACAATCCGGTCAGAGACACTATATCTACGCTCAAGTCTCGGTTGTCTCATACCCATGTCATTATTATTTATCCTCGTGCTGCGACTCAGTGACTGAAAAGAGGGTCGGTTCATAAAAGATTGCTTCTTTTCTGTTGATTCTTCAAAATCTGAATCCAATTCCAAATTTGAATCATCACTGATTCCAGGAAGATTGTTTAGTGTTCTTCGAATAAGTGCTAACCACTTTTTAGCAGGTCCGTTATCTTCTGTTCCAAGCACATTTCCAGCATTTAACGGGACAATTTCTTGAAACCTATTTTTATTCAAAGTTGTTAAACTCAACTTTGATTGATAGGATCAAGATTCAATATATTTGTAAGATTAAAACTTACCCAAGAACGTAAATGTCAGCAGGCGGTGAATTATGCAACCAATCTTCGAGATTTAAAGAGCTTGTTGGTGATTTTCCTGCTACATTCCATGTAGCTACAAATATCCTATTGCATCATTAAAGAAAGAAGACTTCCATTACAATGAAGCATAAAAGAGATGTTCTGATATCTCATATTAGACTTACAAAAAGGTTGAGTTACATAGCTGCGACCATTCACCAAAAATGTCCCATTTCTATTTTAGACTTTGTTTCCAACTTTTTGCTCAAGGTTCTATATTATTTCGTTCTAATGTAAATCGTGTGAGATACAAAATATCCTTCGTTAATGTGTTAGACAGATACTTTTATTGTTTTAGGCGCTGTTTTGAATTTTATGCCGAAACTAATAACAAATAATTAGCATCTTTGTATGTCTAGAAAATGCTAACAAGAACATTCAATAGATAAAGTTTCTAAACAAACCTATAATCATTGACATCCCTCACTTGAGCAGCATGCTTCTTGCTTGATCTTTCTGCTTATAAGCACAAAGGATAAGATTAGTGAAGATCAAGAAGGCTAAAAAAAGTAAAACAAAAGATGGGTAAAAATTAGTTTTTTTCATCCAACCACTCATGAAAATTTAAGTGGGGTCTATTCTAAATCACAATGTGGTCCTAAACTCAGAATATGCACACCTCTTCTTCTGTTTTTGCTGATGTTGCACACTTCTCTTTCATTGAAATCATGATCTGAAAAGAGCAACTTGTTAAAAGCTGAATAATTTCCAACAAAAATATTGTGGGGCCCATCTCCCCTATAAAGGGAATTAAAGGGATGTTTGTCATTGCGGTTTGGATTAATCAGTCAGTCAACTTTAGATAACCTGTTGTCAAACTAATAAATAACAGATTATCTGGCTCATCAAAACAAAATTTATTTCTGGACCCCTCAAATTTTCATTTAATCCAAAACACACTGGCATGTAGCATCAGAAATTATACAATTTTTTTACAAAATTAAAATCATGGAAACACTAACTTTTAGTTCGTGCAATTTTATAACAGAATCAGCAAAACTTAAGTAAGAAACATGAAACAAGAAAAAATTAAAAAAATCTTTCATATGGGCTCCAAGATTATAAAACAAGAACAAGTCAAAGACAAAGACTAAACTAAAAAATTCCCAAATTATTTAGACCCATAAAATAGATATAAACTATGAAAAACATAAAGCATAAACTAATAATAAATTAACCACCTCCATGGTTGAAATCATCTGCATGAAAGTCTTGAGCTTTATTCTTGACATTAAACCATTTCTTGAGTGTTTTTGGCCATGTAACCTTCACAAAAATCACATTCAAAACCAAATTAACCATAAAGTTCCATAAACTCAAACTCTTAAAACAATTAATTAAACAAAACCAAAAAGTAAAAGTTAGTGAAACAAACCTTGTTTTTCTTGCAATTATCATCTCTCATTGTTCCAAAACTTTATATTACAAGAAAACTAAAGGGTCATGCTTGTTACCTTAGCTTTAAAGCAAAAAACTTAAACTTTTTTTTTTGACAATTTGAGCATAAATGCTTATGAAACTGAAGAATGTGTTGGTTTGTGAGCAGCTTTTGCATATACAAGAAACTTAATAAATGACCATAAGTTTTAGTAACAAATATACATATGATGTGGTGAGATAAAATGTGAGTAAGAATAAATTTGTTGATGGGTATAAGAAAGAATAAAATATGAAAAGAATAAAGTGTGTGAAATAGTTTGACTCAAAAAACAAGGGAGGGTGACACACTAGAATAACTGAGAGATAAAGAAGAAGATGACTATAGAACTAACATTTACGAGAGAGTGAGATTGGGGAGTTTGCTTGTGGGTTACCTCCAATAAAGTTACTACTATTTACGTCATTTGATAGTCTAATAAATATAGTAGCATTATTGGTATGTTTGGCAAGGGGTTTATTAAGGTTTATTGGGGTTTGGGTTGTCAAAATAAGTCATCTTATAAAATAAGTCTCGTTTATCACGTGAGCTCCAACCTCATAAAAAGGGCTAAAAACTTTAGACATGAGCTTTTGAATCGTAAATTATTTATTTACCCACAAAAATATCTAACATATTCCAAAAACTCATTTAATTATGTTTTTTAGTAATTTTTTAATAATAAGCGTCATCCCCAACCTACAAAAATACAAATTTCAATTTCGGCTTATAATATAAGCCCTGGCCTCAGCTCCAGCTCAGCCTAATCTCAAGCCCCTGCCCTAACTCCAACTTATTTCGCCAAACATTCCTTATGTTATCAAGTTTTAAAATAATGGAATTAAAAAAGAATGGTAAATGGAAAGATTTTTTTTTAGAAAAAGTGTTGGCTTTTGAGATAGATAAAAAGAAAAAGGGAATTAGGGTATGGATCTGATAAAAATAAATTTTTTAATGAGAATAATGAGAAATAAATGTAATCATTTATTTGCGACGTGTTTGTTTGATTTGGATGCATCTCTATTTATCTAGATGCATATCAAATAGTTTTGAAAGTGATGTTGAAGTGAACACAATGCAAAGTAGTATGAGTAACACATACGACGTGAAGAGGATGAAAAATACATATGATTCACCCAACTTGATGAAATGTATCTGATATATGTATACGCATATAAAGGAGTGTTTACTAAATTAAGTAGTTTAATATAATGGACTTAATTAGCCTCTTGTAGGGGAGAGAGGAGCTTTAATGTCTCACCCAGTTATGAGGGACTAAGATTTTGGGTTCACATTTCTTCCCCATTAAAAATAAGTAAACACCCCCAACTTTGATCTACAAAATAGATTATGATGCATCTAGAAAATTAAGGATGCATCTAAATCAAGTTGACGCATCTCAAATATGTGGTTATAGTTATTTTCTATCCTTTTAATTTTAATTTTTTTCTCAATTGATCCTAAGACCACTCGTAATAGGGGCAAGAAGACTGAGTCTTGCACCCAAGACGCATCGACCCCCTATTAGGGTTACCCCCACAAGACGCGTAGGGAACGAAAAAATGAGGAATCAGTCTTGCCATCGACCGAGTCATGTGGTTTGCTTGGCAAAAATAAAACATATCTCAACGTATAAAAAACTATCAGTTAGGTAGTTTAATAAAAAAAACTTTTAATTTTCTATTAATTTTATCCCTATAAATACCTTAATACTCTTTCATTTTCATTCACACTTTGAAAACACATCCTTTTTTTGCAATCTACACATCACGTCTAGAATAAATGGATTCCGATCAATTGTGATGAAGAAGATGTTAGTAATATCGATATAGGGTTTTTAAAAGAGCTAGTTATGATTTATCAAGCTTTCACTTCTACAGTCCCCAAACTTTGACTTATCAAAACACGATAGATAGAGATCGTTATGGTGCTCATGATCGCCTAGTGTCCGCTTAATCCTATCAAAACTAAATGTATGGCGAAAAATTATTCTATAAGCGGTCCCGAATGAGCCGATTACAATTCACAAGCACTGTTCAGGAAATAATTAATAATGTGTCGTATTTTCAACATATAGTGATTGTACGAGAAGAGTTGTCAATTCCCAATTAATGAAGTGTACCTCTGCAATTCGTCAATTGGCATACGACACCGTTCCTGATGTTTTAGACGAATATCTGCAGATGGGTGAGAGAACTTTCTGTGATGCTCTCACGCTTTCTAAAAGGGTTTTATGGACTTATATGGAGACAAATTTTTTTGAAGACCTACATATATTAATGTCGAAACACTGTATGATTTTCACGAGGAGAAACATGGGTTTTCTGTGATGTTAGGAAGCATTGATTGTACAGGTTTTCTGTAGGATAATTGACCAAATGCATATCGTGCTCGGTATTGTAGGTGTGATCACGGGCCACATTGATGTGCCATTTTGGAATGTCTAGTTTTACATTTATAAAACCCTAACTACCTAGACTATTCATACACACTAAAGAGCAATGTACCCTATCATGTAATAGTGTAGTGATTGGTAAGTACGGGTGATGATCCTAAGAACGGATTGTATTCTGTAGTTGTCTAATTGAAATGACAATCTACCTAAGAAAGCAATAAAAAAGCGCATTTTGTTTTTAATTCAAATGATTGCATTTAATTTACCTAACTTTTATAAGGGAAATGATATAGTGGTACCCAACTAAGAAAGATGAACGCATTTACTTAGCTAATAATCCTAAGTTCAATTATTATGATCTCAAATGCAATGTTTTATCACAATCTTAAGGGAGGCTTCTAAAGTCGTTAGACTCAAAACCGCATCCTCGCCTAACCTATGATTCCTAAGTGGAATGAACTCGCAAAGAGAATTAACATATTCTCAGTTCACAGTAATTAAGATCTCCAACTAATCTGAGAGATATGGCTTAGTGTTTCCCATTGACTTTTATGTGTTTCATGCCTAATACTACAACTAGACTGGCCATAGTAAAAGCTTACACCTGAAGGGTGTAAGGGTATATGAGACAAACACCTCATGCTAACAAGTTGCTACCTATAAACATGGCTCGCACTCCTAGCCAGAACTTCGTACTAAGGGTCGCCTAATGGGCATAGGACGAACAAATACTAAGGATTGGTCATCCCGTAGTCAATAGTGGACGCTATGATTCGGATGATCACTTACTACATAGTATACACACAACATCATTCTAATACCCAACTAGGAATTCAAGGGTCCACAAGCATACTACACAAATTAACCAAGAAAATTGCAATAAAGACTTTTAAGATCATAAACAATTAAACAAAAGATAATTAATTAATTACATGCCAAAGAACAAATAATTAAACATAATAATTACTCATCCATCCCAAAATTATTATCTCGCGACAAAAAACACACAGTTTAAGAAAAGTGCATTTATTACTGCTTTCTCTTTCTTACTTTTTAGCAGAATGACAGTTTTACCCTTAGCTAATTAATTAAAGTCTTCTTTAAAGTTTGTAATAATAATTTCAAACAAGGGTAATATAGTAAACATGATCAAACTTCCCTATCTATTTTTAGTAGTGGACAATTAAATTGGGACATCCCAAAAAGAAATTGTGGACTATTAATTTGGGACGGAGAGAGTAAATAACATAACATAATCAATTAAAAGCAGAATCAAATCAATTATATAGGTGATAAAGAAATTGAATCAAACTTAATTAATTGAAGTGTTGTGTACAAATCATGCTACCTATCGTGCTCTCAGTCCTCTAGTTAAATCCCATGATAAACCCCGAAGGGTTTGCACTATACCATATCCCACTAGCTGCTTTCCCTTTTCTTCTCGTCCAACAGTCAAACGAACCAAAAGAATAGATATAATGATATCATACGGTTTGCTTATATAGTATTTTAGAAGTTTATGACTTGTACGGAAAAGGCCCCTCATCGTTGTTATCGCAATTCATTTAGTCCTTGTATAATAAGTAAAACTTCATAAGATATGCGCAACATCAGTCCCTGGAGTTAGTAGAACTTGGCGTCCAAGGGACTTGTTACGACATAATTCCAACGATCTAATTACGTTGTAACTGATGTGCGTGGATTGCAAACCGAAGTTTTACAATCCCCTAGGGAGTGTACCTAATCATTGTAGTGTTGTGTAGGCAAGACTCGGAGGATTGATCGTTCTCGAGGGGAATAGTTTGGGTAAGATCGAATTGAATGTTACTAAGGTCTAAGGATTGAGGGAAGACTATTTTTTGTATTTTTATATTTTTTAGAAAGCAATTAAAATCTAGAGTATTGAAGGGGGTTTGTTTTAAACTAATTAAACTACTAATCTACTTCTAAATTAATCTAACTATGTGGAAAACTCGTATAGGTAAACAAACATGCTCACTTAATCGTGCACTACTCCTTAGATGCTCTTCCTAATCCTATTGCTCGTCACTCTTGCGATGCAATATGTAAGTATTTTCTAATTCATAAGCGAATTACACGAACCCGCTATCTATGTAATAACCGATAGGACAACACACAAGTAAGATAGTATAAAGACTATTAAAAGGCTCCTAAGGGCATATCACACGCAATAAATCATACTTAAAATGTGATCAACCCCATGAAAGCACGGTAGTATGAAGACTGTTGCAAAGGTATCATTTCTACACAATCACGTTTCCCTAAACGTCTTCGCGTTTAATAGAAGCTAGTTTTCTAGAGCCTAACGCGAACACCATCAACAAGAAGCAATAGTAAAAGGAATTACAAACTAAGTTTCATGCAATCATAAGCAAACACTAATAAATTTAGCCTAACATGTTAATTGAAAGCGAAAAACAGTTAATCAGACAATACATAGACATATTGAAAGATTAAAGGGATAAAAGAACTTCACTTCAATAAAACATGGAGTAATGATGAATACAATAGGGTTTTAAACCCTAAAAACGTCTGCTATGAAGTATAAAATCGTTCCCCTAGTATTCCACACGAATTCATTAAAACTAGGGTTTGTATATATAGGAAAACAGTCGTGATGGCGTCGCTTGTTAATTGCGACGTCGTCAACCCGCCAAATCTTCTATGGGCTTCTTTAAGTCGGCTACTCAGACGTCATCGTCAAAATCTATAACGCCGTCTCTTTAGGATCCTGACGTCGTCACAAGGTTTTGTGACACCGTCTCTACGCACTGTATGCCAATTCTTGATCAACTTCGGGTAGAGTTGCAATCTTGTCCCATTTCTTTCCAAATTGAATCCAAAGTGTATGTATTTCCCAAATGCTAAAAACACGAAAAGAAACGATTAAACACTATTTTTGGGCATATTTGCCTCATTTCGAGGGTTAAATGACCTCGAAAAAGTGTATAAAATGATACATCATCAAATACCCCTACACTTGGAATTTGCTTGTCCTCAAGCAAATAGGCTTTTCTACTTAATAAATAGCAATATCATGGGCATTTAACTTAATACATATAATTTATGGCACAACCGATTAGACCTCGCAATTAAAAGTACGAAAATTATATACTAGCACCTCACATAAGTGTTTGGATTCTCTCATTCTCTCGGGTGTATAATGAATTATAACAATATGGGAAACGGGAAAATAACACTCACAACCTGTCATAGTATATAAATTACCATATAAAGGATCAAAAACCTCCACCGCTTTGGCGTAAGCACCTAGGAATTACTATCAAAGAGGTCTTTAAAGGGTTCTGATGTATAGGTGTAGGGTAAAGGAAACACGGTTTGGAGATATTTGGGTAATTTTTGAGTGGTGGTAAGCTAATTATATACAAGAATACATGTAAAAGGCGTTGCTAAGCCAAGACTCGATAAAACTAGGACAATAATATACAAACTCTACATCAAACTCTTTTTTTTCTTTTATCAACACTTTCTTGAACATAAATAAAAACATAAGCAAAATGGCAGCCCATATATTTTTTCTTCTTTTTTTTCTATTTTTTCTATTTTCTTTTTCTCTTTTTTCTTCTTTTCACTTTTTTTTTCCGTATACTTTTGCCCTGCCATTTGCTTGAAACATAAATAAATAAACAATGACTCGGGGTTTATAGATGCACCCCTACACTTGAGTTTTTAATACTCAATAACATAAACTAACTAATGACCCGAATTGAAAAGGATCAACATAACATGGAGAATATTAGACAAACATGAGGGTAATGACTTAACTTTTCTTCCACATTTCTCCGTATAATGAATACTACCATGAATCCCAATCGTTCCAAAACTGTATACACTAATAATGACTCGACTTAGCAACCATGTACTCAAGTAAATAATTAACTAGGGTTTTAAAAATGTGATAACAATAATAAACTGAAAATGAGTACATACAAGGAAGGCTAAGGCGATTTGGGTGTAACATTTAGTAGGGTGTAAACAATTCTCTTCATTAATAATCCGGAATCCACCGGAAAATTACGAGAACCGCGAAAAAGATAGGCTCAGAGGGGTGTGCTAGGGGTATCTCGTACTAAAAATGAGTGCGTAGCAAGGGTGTGAGGGTAATTATATGATCGAGGTGACCATCATAACTATAACAAATACAGGCTAAAAACATGGATTTATCTTAATGCCTCTTATCATATAGCAAATCCTGATCACATAAATGCAATCTCACTAGCAGTCTCGGGATGAATCACTAAAGCAAGTTCTAAAATTTAATATACTACCGGTATACTCTCAAAATCCTAACCGATACCAATGCTCTAGAAAAAGCGACAAAACCACACATGCTCTATCAAATCCATGAATGAGACACATGTGATTGCTCAAATCCTTAACTCGAGCAAGCTAAAGGTTAAAATTATCTAAATGCATCAAAGATGGATGCTCTAATTCCTAAAGATCTAAAGGCAAACCACACATTTTTGGGCTGAAATATTTGAGTGGTAGGGATTTTGTGCTAGTCATATAACTCCTATCTATGAGACGCTATCAATACTAAGTTTTTATCGGTTTATGCCATAAAAATTTTTAAATTTGGCTTAAAATTTCCGTCTAAGCTATGTTTCAGTATATTACACATTATTTTAAGAACAAAGCAAATGTCATTGAAGGAATAGTTTCTAAGGCTTTTATTTCCCCTTACACTTATTTTGAACAATGTCTCTAATGTTTTATGAGTACCGAAAAACGAATAAAGGGAAAAGAGATAAAAAGCGAGAGAAACTAATATTCCATGGTTTTGCTTAATAATGGAGAAGAAGCAAGATAAACTGGCTAAATCGTCATCCAAGAATCGTCCAAGCAAAAATCCTAACTTCTGGGCTCTTTTTATCAAATATAACCTATAAATCAAAGACAAAAGCAACTATACCAAGCGTAAAATTCTACGGAAAACAATATACAATCCTTTAATTGTGAATTAAAATCCTAAGAAAGCAATAAAGATAGAATGTATGTACTAAATGTAAGCATGGCTTTCTGCAAGAGTTATAAAAATTACAAATTCTAGAAATTAAACAAAAATAAATTTTCAAATATTCAAAAAACGAAAAAAATTATAACTGCAGGCTGACGACGCCGTTAGGATTAATCCTGACGCCGTCTCTAGGAACTGTAAAACTTTTTGTTTCGTTCTCTTGAAAAATTTTATGTACAAGTATCCTATTAGTTATTTCCTGTAAAAAATTTCTGCATAGGTCATGAAAAAGTTTGTACAAACATATGACTCAAAACAAACAAACAAAACATAAAATGTGTGAATTAATCTAAATTATTCAATTTTTTTCATGTTTGAATTTGGTTCTTAAAAACCGGATATTTTCTCCCCTACACTTATTTTATGCAAAATACCATTGATTATAATTAAGACGAAGTTTAAAAATAAAACAAAGCATGATCACATAACAATCAAACATATGAAAACAAATAATAAAGAAATAAAATACACGACACTCCTAAAATGCAAGAAATATAAAGATTGGGTTGCCTCCTATAAGCGCTTTTGTTTATTAGCGAGTCTTATAGCTAGACTCGGAGTCACACTCCTAGAATCATGAAAATGATCCAAGTCGATGATCTCACTTGGATTTTCCTTGTCGGATAACTTCCTAGTAGTGGGAATTGATTGAAAGGCTTTATTAAATTTCTCTCCATCGGGGTCAATCAATTCAATCCTAATGTGCCACGCACCATCTCCTTCTTTTGGTGGCCTATTCCAATCTATTCTCTTCTCTATCAACTCTTTCGACTCCCACATATTTCCTTTAAGATTTATAGGTATAGTTCCTAAGAATTCTACCATCTTTCTAAACACTAAAACATTCTTAAAGGGATTGAGTTCGACATCTCTAGCACTTTCCTATTCCCCGAGCAAATGGTAATCCATGAAGTCTTTCTTAGCATAATAAGGGGGCCGGGCACCAATACCATCCGTACTATGTCGTGGTTCATAAGACTCTCTTTTTCCTAGGGTGATCCAATAGGGTACTTCCTCATCACCTAAGTTGATTCCTTTAACTCCAAATATCGAGCTAGTAACTCATTCTCTTACTGTTATCTTGGCTTTCTTACAATCAATTATGGCACTAGTGGTTGCTAAAAATCCTCTTCCTACAAGTAAATGGACCGCGGGGTCTTTTTCCATATCAATGACATATAAGTCCTCTAAAAGTTTTAACTTTCCTATGTGAACCTCTACATTTTACAATGCCTACGAAATAAGACTTATTTCCATCCGCTAATCCAAAGACATGATCGGTCTCCTCTAATAATCCAATTCTAAGCTTTTTAAAGAGATATAATGGGATTAAATTCAAACAAGACCCTAAATCGGCTAAGGTATCAAAAAACTTGGAGTCCCCTAGTCTACAAGGCAAGGTGAATAATCCGGGATCCTTTATTTTCTTAGGCATTTCGCCTTGAATGAACACGAACCCATTTTCACCTAACTCTAAACTCTTTACATATTTGTCCACAATTGCATTGTATATTGGAGCATAAGCTAGAAGTTTAAGAACCGGTAATTTAAGCTGCAAATCCTTAAATTAATCTTCTAAAGTTTTTGTGGGTTCTTTTGGTTTTGGTGTTCCAATTTTATTGACCATTAGTGTTTTAGTTTGTAGTTGATCTTTTTGAAAATCATTTGTTGGTTTGGAACATGTTTTAATAGCATTGACCGAATTGAAGAGAGTGGAATAGCTTTGGGGATCCTCCATAGGGTAAGAACGAGCAGACAAAACCAAAGAGGTGGGGTTAACATTCAAGTTCATATTCTTAACCGTGTCACTTGGGAGTGCTCCCGTCATTCGATTATTGATGCCCTTTAAGAATGTGTCAATTTTATTGGTCATCTCACTTTGTTGTTGTTTGAAATCGACTTCAAACTTAGATAACCTAACGTCTTGAGATGCCATAAAGTTAGACACCAATCCTTCGAGATTTGATTGATTGTTAAAACTTTAAGGATTGTTGTTGAAGGGGCGATTTGGGAACGAACCATTGGGTTAAAAACGATTAGGTGGGTTTGAGAAATTGCTTTGAGAATTTTGAGGTTGCCTCCACCTAAGGTTTGGGTAACTTTTCCATGACGGATTATAGGTGTCACCAAGATTATTTTGCTCGAGTTTGAAAGTGAACCACTTGCCTCCCGCTTTATCGGTACGCGAGGATGCATAATCAACAAAATCTTGCTCGGGATTTTCTATGCAATATTGAGTGTCGTGGGGACCACTACAAATCTCACATGAAGAAGTGATTTTGTTCACTTGAACGGATGATCTAGGAGCAAGATGAGCTTCCATAAAGCATTGGACTTGATTTTCAAGCTCAATGAGATGACGGTCGGATGTATTTGGGACATCTTGAGGCAAAAAGATTGCCTTAACCGGTTTAGCGAAGTCTCTTGGGTCATTTCAACTCTCATTGTCATAGAGGGCGAGGTCCTCTATAAGTGCCCAATATTCCTCGACGTTTTTGTCATGTAGCCTACCACCGACCGATTGATCGATGGTTTACCTTGTGGCGGGATTGACATGGTCATAAAAGATTTAGACTTGGAGCCAAAGATCGATACCATGATGAGGGACTTTTTAAAGTAACTCCTTGAAACAAGTCCATACTCTGGAAAGAGATTCACCTTGATGTTGTTGGAACATCAAGATGACATTTCGGAGTTTAGCAGTTCTTCCCGGTGGAAAGAATTGAGCAAGGAAACGGGTAGTGAGATCCTCCTAAGTGGAGATGAATCCCAAAAGAAGATGTTCAAGCCAATTGCTAGCCTGATCACGAAGGGAAAATTAAAATAAACGCAATCGCGTTCTTTCCCTATTTTCAACATTAAGGTCAAAAGAATCGACAATTTTTAGAAAATCCTTAAGATGTTGATTTGGATCCTCGAACCGAAGTCCGTGGAATGAACATCCAATTTGCACCAATCGGATGGTGTCGGATCGTAGAGGCACCACATTGTTCCCATCAGGGAGCTCAATGGTGTTTCGATAGCCCTCGTGGCTAGGTCGGGAATAATCTCCTAAAGTGCGGTTTGGATTTTCATTTTTCATGGTGGTCAACAAAAAAGAAGGTTTTATAAAACAAAGGGAACGAAGAAAAAGATAGACTATGAGAAAACTAATAAAAAGAAAATAAAAATCTCACTTGCTAGGAATCTAGTGAGTAAACCTAAGCTAGATAGAATTCGAATCCTAGACTATTCCCCGATAGCGGTGCTAAAAACTTAATGTGCGTGGATTGCAAACCGAAGTTTTACAATCCCCTAGGCAGTGTACCTAATCGTTGTAATGTAGTATAGGCAAGACTCGGGGGATTGATCGTTCTCTAGGGGAGTAGTTTAGGAAGGTTTAAATCGAATGATACTAAGGTCTAAGGATTGAGGGAAGACTATTTTTTGTATTTTTATATTTTTTAGAAAGCAATTAAAATCCGGGTTTTGAAGGGGTTTTGTTTTAAACTAATAAAACTACTAATATACTTCTAAATTAATCTAACTATGTGGAAAACTCGTATAGGTAAACAAACGTGCTCACTTAATCATGCACTACTCCTTAGATGTTATTCCTAATCCTATTGCTCGTCACTCTTAATGTGTAAGTATTTTCTAATTCATAAGCGAATTACACGAACCCGCTATCTATGTAATAACCGATAGGACAACACACAAGTAAGGTAGTATGAAGACTATTACAAGGCTCCTAAGGGCATATTACACGCAATAAATCCTACTTAACAGGTGATCAACCTCATGAAAGTAAGGTAGTATGAAGACTGTTGCAAATGTATCCTTTATATACAATCACGTTTCCCTAGACGTCTTCGCGTTTAATAAAAGCTAGTTTTCTAAAGCCTAAC
Organism: Tanacetum coccineum; assembly: GCA_026074375.1. Lineage (NCBI taxonomy): Eukaryota > Viridiplantae > Streptophyta > Magnoliopsida > Asterales > Asteraceae > Tanacetum > Tanacetum coccineum. The sequence continues at coordinate 28,824 of BQNB010004024.1, read as the reverse complement.
GTGCACACCATCAACAAGAAGCAATAGTAAAAGGAATTACAAACTAAGTTTCATGTAATCATAAGCAAACACTAATAAAATTAGGCTAACATGTTAATTGAAAGCAAAGAACAGTTAATCAGACAATACATAGACATACTGAAAGATTAAAGGGATAAAAGAACTTCACTTCAATAAAACATGGAGTAATGATGAATACAATAGGGTTATAAAGCCCTAAAAACGTCTGCTATGAAGTATAAAATCATTCCCCAAGTATTCTACACGAATTCATAAAAACTAGGGTTTGTATATATAGGAAAACAGTCACGGCGGCATCGCGTGTTCATTGCGACTCTGTCAACCTACCAAATCTTCTATGGGATTCTTTAAGTCGGCTACTCAGACGCCGTCGTTAAAATCTCTGACGCCGTCTCTTTAGGATCCTGACGCCATTACAAGGTTTTGTGACGTCGTCTCCACGCACTGTATGCCAATTCTTGATCTACTTTGGGTAGAGTTGCAATCTTGTCCCGTTTCTTCCCAAATTGAGTCCAAAGTGTATGTATTTCCTCCAGATGCCTTCCAAATGCTAAAGCCATAAAAAGAAACCATTAAGCACGTATTTTGGGCATATTTTCCTCATTTCGAGGGTTAAATGACCCCGAAAACATATATAAAATGACACCTCATCAGTAACTCTTCTTAAGCATATAGTCTTCCACCTAATAATGACTGGTTACAGCGTAGTAATAAGTGAAGAACTACGCCGTAACTTCCTTCTTGTACTCTCGAATTGTTTTTCTTCACTTGTTACGGCATAACCATAACGGTCCAGTTACGTCGTAATCTTGATGTCAGCACAATACTTCCTCATCATGTTAAAGGTTATGGCGTAACTCCAACGAGTTGATTACACCGTAACTCTTTCTTATCTTGCGTTTCTTTTCCTTTATAAATATAGTACCTCTACTAAATTATTTAGTAGTGGTACTATTCTTCATTTTAGCATTGAGTTGCCTCCTGGAGAAATATAGTACCTATAATAGTGAATTTAGTACCTATACTAAATAACTTAGTATCGGTAGTATTCTTTTTTAGACCCCCATATCAATTTCTTGGGTATTTCTCACGTCTTTCCGTTCCAACGCCTTCAATAACCTGAATCTGTAAATATGAACAAATTCAACACCAGATATGTATATAAAACAATATAAAACAAGGCAATAAACATAGGAACTTGATATAGAAAAGTATTAACTATTTGATGTCATCACACATCCATTTATTTTATTGTAAGTGGTTGTCTCACAAGACTTATCAATTTGGCATGTATTCTTTGGTGTTTTCGAGGCGAACAACGACGTCAACGTTATACGTAAATCGCCTATTTTCAACGACCTCAAAGACGGGGAAGAACCATAGGTTCCATTTGTGGCTAACAAATTGACTTATAATTGGGAATATTATCTTAGTAACATGATATATCCATAATGGTATGTTCTTGTTAAGTCTTTTGGTGCAATATTGGCTAAGTCTCCTTATTGATTTAACGATGACAAATAAACACTCGGGACATATAAAAATCACAAACAATAGCCAAAAATCAAATCAAACCAAAATTGGTCTCGGTGCGCCAGCTCACGCACTAGTGCGCCAAGGCTGTTAACCTTTATTTCTGTTTTTGAAAGTTGGCTATCCTTTTACCCGAAAATGTGGATCTTTCAATACATGTACATATATGATAGTTGAGCTATTAGGTAATCTCACAATGAGGTTTGGACTTAGAGAGATGGCCAAAACAAGCCCTTTCGTTTCCCAAAAATGCCAACTCAAACTCTTTATTAAATGCCTCTAGCCAAGGCCAAAAATCTTTTTTCAAACCAGGACATTCATACTTTCAATATACCATCAAACTAAAGTATTCATATGACCATAATCCGTGCGTACATCTTCTTTAATCACGTAAGGAGTTTACTCCCTTATTGGTCAAACTAAGTCAAGGTCACTTTGCGTAAATGCATCATTTCCCTTTATGAGAAGTGATTTACTTGTAATGCAAAGCACTATACTGATTTGCATCAAGGTGATTAGTGATTATGCATATTGTTGTTTAATTAGGTATTATATTATATGAATAATTGAGTTTAGTGATGTAGGGGTTGATTGTAACCCCAAAGTTTTACAATCCCTTAGGCAGTGTACCTAATCGTTGCAGTGTAGTATAGGCAAGACTCGGGGGTTGTTATCGTTCTACCAAAAAGACTCTTTCCTGATGTCTTCACTTCGTTACATGTTAAAAGAGAAATTGAGCAACAACAAGAGTATTGCCCAATCAAGTTGGTTGGCAACTCACTATAGTGCCGATAGATAAGGAGCTCCAATAGTGCATTCACACCTCCTTCGTTTTGGGGGAATGAAAACCTCATGAGAAGATTTTCAAATCCGTCCCCATGAGCTTGAATAACTCCGTCCAAAAGCGCCTTGTGAATCATGGATCTCGATCGCTAACTATCACATTTGGCACTCCCCAATACTTCACCATATTCTTGAAGAAGAGCTTGGTTGTATCGTCCGTCGTAACATCGGGTGCCACGGCCATAAAAGTTCCATACTTCGAGAATCGATCCACCACTACTATAATACTTCCACTCCCTTCCGACTTCGGCAAGCATGTAATAAAGTCTATGGAAACACTCTCCCACGATCCCGTGGGCATCAGTAAAGGCTCTAGAAAAATCCTTCTCAGGCCGGTACTGGGGGGGGGGGGGGGGGGGGGGAGGGGGGGGGGGGGGTGATTTTGGGGGGTGGGGGGGTGGGGGGGGGGGGGGGCGGGAGCTATCTTGTCTTGTTGGCAAATAAGGCACGTCCGTACGAATATCTTAATATCGTCCTCCATCCTTGGCCAATAATAAGTTCCCTCGACCAATGCCAACGTCCACTTAAACCCTGGATGATCAGCCTACTTTGAATCATGACACTCCTTCAAGATTACTTGTCTAAGGTCACCCCACTTAGGCACGTAAAGCCGATTTCCTTTGGTGAATAACATGTCTCCCTTAAGCCAAAATCTCTGTGTCTTTCCAT
>BQNB010004024.1:15758-20758 GCA_026074375.1 Tanacetum coccineum | reverse complement strand
CGAATTAGAAGGATCATAAAACATGGAGTACAATAAGCTCGTATAGGGGTAATAAATTAACTTCTTCCCCATTTCTCTATAAAATAAAAACTACCATGAATCTCAATCGTCCCAAAACTGTATACACTAATAAAAGACTCGACTTAGCAACCATGTACTTAAGCAAATAAATAACTGGGGTTTAACAAATGTGATAAAAATAATGTACTAAAAATGAATACATACAAGAAAGGTTAGGGCGATTTGGGTGTAACATTTTGGTGGGGTGTAAACAATACTCTTCATTAATAACCTGAAATCCACCAGAAAATTACAAGAACCGCAAAAAGGATAGGCTCGGAGAGGTATACTAGGGGTATCTTGCACTAAAAATGAGTGCGAAACAAAGGTGTGAGGGTGGTTATATGATCGGGGTGACCATCATAACTATAACATATACAAGTTTAAAACATGGGTTTATCCTAATGCCTCTTATCATTTAGCAAATCCTAATCACACGAATGCGATATCACTAGCAGTCTCGGGATGCATCACTAAAATAAGTTCTAGAATTTAATATACTATCGGTACACTCTCATAATTTTAATCCAATACCAATACTCTAGAAAAAGCGAAAAAACCACACATGCTCGATTAAATCCATGAACGAGACACATATGATTGCTCAAATCCTTAACTCGAGCAAGCTAAATGTTAAAATTATCTAAGCACCAAAGATGGGTGCTTTAATTCCTAAAGATCTAAAGGCGAACCTCATATTTTTTTGGTGGAAAGATGCTAATAATCGTCGAACCCCACTGTAAGAGGGGGGTGAGACTAAGTTTACCGACCAACTTGGATTTTTGAGTGGTAAGGTTTTTATGCTAGTCATATAACTCTTATCTAATGAGACGCTATGAATACTAAGTTTTAATCGGTATGTGCCATAAAATTTCTAAATTTGGGTCAAAATTACCATCTACGCTACGTTTCAGTATATTACTCATCTTTTTAAGAACAAAGCAAATGCAATTGAAGGAATAGTTTCTAAGGCTTTATTTCCCCCATACACTTATTTTAAACATTGTCCCTAATGTTCTATAAGTACCCGAAAAACGAATAAAGGAAAAATAAGAAAAAGCAAAAGAAACTATTACTCCCCTAGTTTTGCTCAATATTAGAGAAGAAACAAGATAAAACGGCTAAATCGTCATCTAAGAATCGTCCACGTAAAAATCCTAAGAATTTTAGAATTCTCCTTATCAAATATTACCTGCAAATCAAAGACAAGAAACAACTACACCACGCGTAAAGTTCTACGGGATAATAATATACAACATTTGTTTATAAAGTTTAGACACTATGAAAGCAATAAAGATAGGATGAATGTACTAATATAATCATGTTTTTTGCAAGGATTAGGAAAATTAAAAATTACACAAAATTAATTTTTCAAAAATTCAAGAAAATACGAAATTTACTGTAGCTGGAGTGGTGACGCCGTCAGGAATAATTCATGACACCGTCTCCATGAACTGTAAATAAAATTTTCTTCGTTTCTTGGAAAAAATTCTGCACAAATATCCTATTAATTATTTCCTGTAAAAATTTACTGCATAAACCATAAAAACGATTAGTACAATCATATGACTCAAAACAAACACACAAGACAAGACATAAGACGTGAATTAATCTAAACTATTTATTTTACATGTTTGAAAAGGTTCTTAGAAACCGGATATTTTCCCATACACTTATTTGATGTAAAATACCTGTAACCCCTGCCCTTTTCGTGTTTTGAATATTCTAATTTAGTCCTTCGACTATTTGATGTTTGTCAGTTATTTAGAATATTGTACCGTGTAGACGGTGGTGAATTTATGAGATATGAAGTATTTTATGGTTTATTGTATATAATAAGCCTTATTGGAGGATACTATTATGCTATGTAAGTTCCGGGTGGTTGACCCGTGAATTTTTGAGAAATGCCGAAAAACGAGTCCCGACACGTCCGTTAATGTCCAAACGAGTTTTTGGGAGGTCTTAAATGGAAATATGTCAAGTAAATACTCTAAGTTATTGGAAAAACATTTTTAAAGTGAATAAAAATGCTAAATAACTTCGGGAAATATTTTACGAGCAAGTTTTATGAGTTTTTAAGTGATCCTGACACGAAAACGAAGACCCCGAGGGCATAGGATGCCATGGCCGAGTATAAGACAAGCAAGGGACAAGAGGGCTTGGTTTTAGGAAACCTTGTCCCATGTTGGTACCACCATTTGGCTTATATACATTTGTATTTATCTAAAACACACATTTTACATTCATTTTGAATCCAAAAACACACACACTTCTTTTCTTCTCTCCTTTGGTTCGTCTGAGTTCAACACACACACACACACATTATTTTTTTCAAACTTTGATACTTTGGGTTGATTCTAGTGTTCAGGTAATCATTGAAACAACGTTTAGGTTGTCCGGTTCGCGTCGAAATTTGTTTTGAAGACCATTTTTGTAAGTCTTTCAAATTTATTTTTAACTTGTACTTTTGGGTTGCTAGTGATGCATAGATGTTAGTTGTACGGTCCGATCGTTAAAAATCGAAAGCGAAAAGTTTACAAATGGATGTTTAGGGTGCGTTTGGGATTCGAAATAAAAAGGGAAAATATAAGGTTTTGTTAGTTTTAATATTGTGGTCGTGATGGTTGAAAAACATATATTTACTATGTAGCTTATTTTGTTCATAGCTTGTTTTGGCTTATTTATTGGCTCGAATGAGCTTATTTTTAAGCTTAATATTCATATTTTGGAGCTTATGGGCTCACGGCCAAATAAGCCTTGGTGAGCCGTGGCTTATCTAAGGTTTATTGTGATCCGGGTTACTTATTTACTTATAGATTTGAGCTTATATATGCTATTAGACTTTGGTTTTGGGCTTAGAACATATTTTGGATATATAAAAAGTATAATAGATCCTTATTGGGCCTTAAAGCCCAATAAGCCTTAACTGGTTATTTTGAGAGTTTTGACGAGCTTTTGGGAAGTGAAAAGTACTTGTGAAATTATATAGAAGGTTGTTTTGAGAAAGTATCTTGGTAAACGTGGTGAAATGTGATTTTTTGGAATTTGGTTCAGAAAGTGTCGAACTGTTGAAATTATTTGAAAATAAGGTTTGATAACCTTGGAAAACGTCATATAAACGTACGGGTCATGCCGAAATTTTGTAAAAAGTCTATACTTGGAATTTTTACTTAAAACGTAAATTTTATTTTAATAATAAAATATTATTATTTTATTATTTTAATAAGTCGATTAAAAGACGAAAAATATAATTTTTCTCGAAACTTTTTCAAAATGTTTAGTAAACATAAACGTTCTATTTCGTATAGTATAAACGATATATTTATGGTAACTAAGTGTACCGAATGGACTTATCGAAGTATATTTATAATTATTTATTATAAATATTTACTTATATTAATTATTTATTTTCTTAAATATTATAAGTATAAGTATATTGTACTGAGATATGGATGAATATGGTATTTTGGAGTCATATCGTCAACCATCACACCACTAAAACGTTTAAGATAACCGTACAACGAGAGTCTAACCTCTATGCATCATACTTGAAAACTGTTTTGGAAATGAATGATTTAAAATGGGACATTAACTGGACTAGGTCGTGTGCGGACGTCATTTCATTTGCTTATGTGATATTGAGATTTCTGTGGAGACAGTTTGCTTGACGTGAGTTCTCGTAGCCCCACTTTTTACTATTTTTTCGTTGGGGGAAAATGATACTCAAATGTGTTTTGAACTGTTTTCTGAACTGTGCAAAACATGGTTTTGTTTTTGGGACAATATATGTGCTTATGACTGCTATGTGAATATGTGTAATGTGATCTTACTTGCATGTATTGTATTTGGCATGGCAAGGGATGTAGTTCTTCACCCTAGTTTTCTCCAGCTGGTAGGCTTTAGGTGTGGTATGTCATCGGGGTTGCGACCCTAAGAGCGTTGGTACGCGCTGGTAATAAGACTAGCGGGGATGCTAGGTATTGGTACATGATTAACGAGGATGCTAAGTCATGGGTTTGGTTTGCATATATTCACTGTCATATAGCATAATTGTCCAACTGTATGAGATATTGGTATAGCGACTGGGTTTTGAGTTAAACCCTACGAGCTCACCAACATTATTGTTGACGTTTTCGAGTATCATTTTCAGGTGAAGTTAATGATCCTTAGAGTATGGTGATTGTAGCAGGCTTTAGAGAATCCTGTAGGAATCTTGTTTGAAAAGTCTTGCATTTGATGTACGCTTTGGATTTGGTTATCTTGAGGATCGAGATAAGATTTTATGGACCCCTGTGTGAGCTTAAGTTTGTAATAATTGGCGACTATGTGTTGTGTTCTTGATTTGGGACATCACTCAAGGTTATATTAAGGCTGATAGTCATCATGACACTATTCATTTATGCATTTTAGATTTCTCTATTTTGTATCTTGTGTTGTGATTGATCATTATGTCGCATTTTTGTGTTTTCGCTTATGATGGGGTGTGACAGAATGGTAATCAGAGCCAAGGTTATAGAGAACTAGGTGGTTTGGCCTAGACTATAACCTAGGAACCTTCATATAGTTGCATTATAGGATCTATGTGCCTGGTGTTCCGCTTATACGTGCTTATGTGGATATAGGGTATAGCATTAGTTAAGTCATTCATTGAAATGGGTGAGCCTACTACTGGGTACGAATGGGAAAGGATACGGATATAAATACGGTGGCCAACGTAGTTATAAATGTATCACGACTCACGCGTATTTAGTATTATCCTTCACACAAATTGGTGTTGACACATTAGGACCGTAGTAGGCATAGTATAGTATATTAAGTTATCCTATACGTGTTGACCGTCTCGCCTACCTAACGTTGCCTATGTTCTCCCTCGTGTAGATAATGCCACCAAGGATGATAAACCAAAGTGCTGGCCGATCTGCTTCCACATCACGAGGAGG
>BQNB010004024.1:0-12937 GCA_026074375.1 Tanacetum coccineum | reverse complement strand
TTATTTACACAAAGTAAATGCGCATTTAAGCGATTGCTAACGATTTCAAAGTTCACTCATATAGTAAGTAAACATATGAAAGTATATCGCGTGTATAAACATGGGCTATAACATTTTTTTTCTTTTCGCAAAATGAATGAAAAAAATATCTGAGTTGAGTAACAATTGTGTTAATATTCACACCCTAAAAAAATCTAAACACTAAATGTACAACATAACATGTATAAGATGAATATTGCTAAATTTAGCTTTGACGCAAAAAACTTGGTTCAAAGTTCCAGCTTTACATACAACAATACAATCTGATCCTGTATATACCAATGGTACATACAAATACAACCTTTAAGATGATCATGCGAAAAAGAAACCATCCGTGTTGAGTATGAATGGAGGCCGCCCAGATGTGATACATGTAAGATTTTTGGTCATGTTCATGACTATTGACCTAAAAAAGTAGTGAGTCCTCCTATTGTTGCTACTTCTAATGTTGTTACCCCTAATGCTGAGAAGACTAATGATGGTTTCCAAACGGTGGGTAAAACGAAGAAGAGGAAAGGTAAGTCCAAGTCTACTAATGGCGGTCAGTTTACTGGTCCTTCGGTTAAACATAATGTTAGATATAAGCCTAAAGCGACTACAAGTGCACCAAACAAGAGAAATACTTATGTGGGATATAAGCCTAAGAAGACTAACGACTGGTAATTCATCTAAGAAAGATAATCTCTCCATGTCTAATTCTTTTTCTGCCTTAAATGAAGAAGAAGAAGAAGATGAAGAAGATGTGGAAAATGTGTATGATGAATTGGCTAACTTAATTCAAAACACAAAAGCTGGTGGAAGTTCATCTTTTACGGCTGCTGCTGGTTAGCTTGTTTAGTTGTGTTATGTGTTCTAGTTGCAATTAGTTGTTTCTAGAGTTGTAAGAGTTTATGGCATGTCATAAGCTCTAGTTTTAGGTGTTTATCAAGCTGTTTAGCTTGAGGTTAATGTGGTACTTCAGCCACATTCCATTTGTACTTAACTTTTTTCGGTTTTAATATACTTTACCGGGGTAACCCTTTACCCAAAAAAATAAAGAAAGCAGTAAAAGGTCGTGGCACGAGGCTCGTGTTTAACACGTGATGACATCAAATAACGTTACTTTTATAGCATCATTTATCCCATATAAATAACCCACTTAGTATAATTATTGCAAAGAATTGTTACTTAATCGTTTGTATTTGAGAATTGCAGTAATTATGGAGTACTTGGTGAAGATTAGCAAAAAGGCACGCATTCTGGAGCTTAAACGAAGAAATATGAAGAAACTGATTCTGACATCCTATACGCCGTATCCATCAAGGAAGATATGGTGTATCTGTGCCTGCACTTCACTAAAGACCACAAAGGAACAAGGTTCAATACGCCGTATCCAGAGAAGTCTATACGCCGTATTCAAGATATAGTAATAAAATATTCTGGAAGATATCGAACGTGGTCCCTACTCCAAGAAACCCTCGATACGCCGTATTGACCTCAGTCAATACGCCGTATCGACCAAATTCTAGACCTTATAAATAGAAAACCTAAAAATGGGTTTTCAGTGTGCTAAATCATATTTTTGATACCTTAACCATAAAAGTCAGGCTAAGAGTAGAAAGAATAAATCTTTGACTTGTGATGTGCAAAGATTCATATAATTCATATGTATTTTTATTTTTTATTTTTTTTTTTATTTGTTATCCGAGTTTAAATAAAGATGAAAAAGGAAGAAATAAATATTGTTGATTTTATCTTTCTTACTTCTATACTAGGGACTAGTGCTACGCACATTTTTGAATGTGAATGTGAAATGTAAAATCCTGTAAATTATTTTAGGACTGGAATGAAAACTGAGAATTTTATTATAAGAAACACAATTAAAGTGTATATAACATCATTCTGACTAGTTCCAAAGTTGATTTTGGATCGATTGGTACCAGTGTTGCGTAAATCACGCTTTGACCACGCAGGTAACTCCCGGTTATTTAATTGTGGACCGGGTACGAGTACGAGAGTCACGGGTTTAGTCTGTGCGCAAACGGTGTATTCTTTTTTTTTTTATTTTTTTTTAGTACGCATACTTAAGTTTTCCGGAATAACCAGATTTGATGAAATCGCGTCACGATGGCGTCTATGTGTGAGAGAAGTTTTTTCCAGAACTTTACACATATTGTGCCTTGTTTTGTATAAGAAACACAATAAAGTGTAATAAACATCATTTGACTTTCAACTGATTTGGGTCGAGTTACCGAGTCACCAGGTTACCGGTTAAACCGCTTCGACAACCAGGTCAACCCGGTCTCTAATCGACCGGGTCGAGTTACCGAGTCACCGGGTTATCGGTTCAAACGGTGTATTCTACTTATTTTCCGGAAAAGATTTTATAAATTCTTATGCTAATCGAAACTGATTTTCAATAAATAGTTTTTCAAACTTTACACATATGTTGCCATTATCTTTATTTATGACATTTATTTTTCTTTACTACATATATAAACGATTTACCTTAATTTTTTGATCTTGAGAATTTAAAATGTATAAATGGCAAAGCTTAATCTCTAATACTTGATTTCAAATTTGTATGAAAAGAAAAGGACGTGCATTGATGAGACGGTTTCAATGCAATTTTCTTAGAATTTATAATTTTTGCATGACAAGGACGTGGTTAAGTACATAAAAAACATAGTTAACCTTTTTATTAGAAAACTCAATTAGGAAACTTTCATTACATGTTCTTTCTAAAGTTAATCATAATAGTATGAATAATAAGCGTATCTAAATAGATCTTATTCACTAAATTTTCTCAATTGTGAATCATTATATTTAAGAGTAATATTTTCGACATATTTTAAAGTCTTTTGAGGATCCACTTGATGAAATACCATCTGGTGAATATAAATTTTATTTAGCTTTAAATGCAATGAAGGTTAAAAATTCATTGGTCTTCATGAGCTTGATGTTATAACGGGTTATTATATATTCGTTGATACATGACAAAAATTATTGTTTGAGGTGAATTATCACATGTCACAACATTTTGATATCTTCACGTATTATGTTTGAACGTTACACGAAAAACGTACCACCATATTACATATCCTTAATTATCGGCCGCTAGGGATTTTCCGTGCGTGCACGGGTATTCGTCTAGTTACATACTAAGTATGAAACATTAGATAAATGTAAAGTATTAAAACTGAAGTTGAATTGCAACAAGGGTCCATGATCAAAAGATTCAGGACTGGTAGGGGAGGTGAGTACATAGATACTTTGTACTTTCAGTCTCCCTATACTCCTTAACAAAATACTATATCTGAAATGAAAAATAGAGTACTGAAATAAATGGTTAATTTTATGTTGTCCTACTCAGGACTGAGTCACGGGTTATGGGGTGAAGCTATGTTAACAACTTGCTATTTATTAAATATGCTTCCTAATAAAAGGAATAGGATTGGACATGCTGAGTATTCCCAGGCTTTTAGGTTCTATGTATTGAACCTAATGAATCAGTTTTAATTAACTCAATTATTGAATCAAGGGATGCTATATTTGATGAGAATAGGTTTTCATCAATCCCTAGACCAAGTCAAAGTTCCCTGATAAGTGGAACTGGAGACATTGGTGGTTCAGTGGTCTTTGAAAAGGTCACTGAAGAGGTTGTAGTTCAACAACCTGAACCTCAGCTTAAAAAAAGCAAAAGGAATAAGACTCTAAAGAACTTTGGACATGAATTTCAATTATATTTAATTGAAGGAATAAGGGATGAGGTTTCTGACCAATACTCATGTTGCTTTAATGTTGAGGATGACCCCAAGACATTTAATAAAGCAGGATGTTGCTATCTGGAAAGAAGCAATTAATGATTAGATGGATTCCATCATGAGCAACAAAACTTGGGTGTTGACTGATCTACCTCCAGGTTGCAAACCTCTTGATGACAAATGGATCTTCAAAATAAAACTAAAGGTAGATGGAACTATTGAAAAGTTCAAGGATGGACTAGTCATTCAGGGCATTAGAGTAAATTCAAGGATATACTACTTTAATACTTATGCTCCAGTGACACGTATCAGTACCATAAGAATGCAAATTGCTTTGGCATCAATTCATAATGTGATTATTCATGAAATGAATGTGAAGACATCATTCTTAAATGGTGAATTAGAAGAGGAGGTTTATATGAACCAACCTTAGGGCTTCATTATGCCTAGCAATGAAGAGAAGGTGTGTAAACTAATTAAGTGTTTATATGGACTAAAGCAGGCACATAAGCAATGGCATTAAAAGTTTGATGAAGTGGTTTTGTCTAATGGTTATTTACTTAACCAAGATGACAAATGTGTATGTAGCAAATTTGATGAATCTAGTAAAGAAGTCATCATTTGTCTATATGTTGATGATATGCGGATCTTTGACACTGACCAAGTTCAGGTTGACCAAACAAAGGAATTATTGTCATTAAGGTTCTCTATGATGGACATGTGGGAGGCTGATGTTATCCTTGATATATTAAACATGAAAGTAATGGAATAACAATTTCTTAGCCTCATTATATTGAGAAAGTAGTGAAGAAATTCAGTTACTTTGATTGTAATCTAGTGAGTACTCCTATGGATATAAGTAAGAAGGTGATGCCTAATAATGGTCAAGCTATATCTCAACTTGAGTATTTTAAGGTGATTGGCTGTATGCCATGACTTGTACTAGGCCTGATATTTCTTTTGCAGTAGGTAAAGTGATTAGGTACATTAGTACTCCTAGTAATCATCACTGGCAAGCAATTCAGAGGAAACTAAAGTATCTGAAGAAAACTATAAATTTAGGGATTAACATTATGGATATCGCTTCAGTTTTAGAAGGATACCTGATGAGCTAGATCGACCAATACTGAAAGACAATTCGTCTACCCAGTGCTGGGGTATCCATGTTTAGTGGAGGTGAAATTTCTTGGGCATTCAATAAGCAAACTTGCATCACTAGCTCAATAATGGAATATGTATTTGAGGCTTTAGCAGGTGTTGGTAAGGAAGATGAATGGTTAAGAAACCTAATCCTTGAGATTCCATTGTGGTCCAAACCTATAGCACATATTTCTATCAGCTGTGATAGTGCCGTTACATTGGCAAAGGCTTATAGCCAAATGTACAAATGGGGCGGTATCTATAGAGTTTGTGAGATTTCAACAAAACGTTGAGTTCAATGTGGAAAGATAAACGTTCAGTGAACTGAAGCACATGTTTTACAATTATCCCAAGGATGTGCTTGAAACTTGCTAAAAAAGAGGATGAAGTCTTTACTTCTTAATGGTTATTTTCTTCAAAAAAGTGCTTAGCAGGAGCATGAATAAAGAGGAACCACCTATATGAATGAATGTTGAGGTTTCGCCGCTTCAGGGACTTTTAGCTCTTTCAACATTTATGAATTAGATATGGACATATGGTTTGTATAGTGTCAGGAGCGTTTAAGTGTTTGAAAACTTGTGTGAATTATATCTTTAGGTATTCAAATGAATTGAAGGGTTCAATTCTTAAATGAAATTCAATATTTGAATTTCCATCTAAGAATTGTAATGTACTAAGATGGAAATTCAATCCTCAGGATATTTTCATTAATGCAAATGTTTTGTTTTATGTTTAATATTCATGGAAAAGGAATTGTACTAAAATGGGGAGGATTGTTGGAAATTTAGTTCTATTGTGAGAATCAGGTCATACTTTGAAATGAGTTTGGAGGTACGGAGTGTACACCCATCAAGTTACTGATTCTCCTTGATTATTTTAGTGGTTAGCTTAATGACTATTAAATATGTGATTTTAACATTAAATTTTTGTAACCACCTTGACCTATTAATTGGGCGGTTTCAACATTAAATGTTTTTAACCACCTGCACCTATTAAATGGGTGGTTTTAAGTTTGACTTAATGACCATGATTATGGTCATCTAACCACTATGTAATTTTAGAGGAGATTATGAGATTAATTGGCCAATTAATGCTCATAACTCCTTTTGACTAGGAGTTACAAACTCTTTTGGTTAAGAGTTTTCATCCCTATAAATAGAGATGGACACTTGCATGGAAAACACAAAGAAACTTAAAGGCGAAAGGGTTCTAGAATTGTGCCTAATTCAAGAACATAACAGTTGGTCATATCTAAAGAGATATTCGTGATACCCAAGCATTATGATCGAATAGTTTCTTTTAAAAAGTGATTACACGATTTCATTTGATATCCGGTTACTATTAATTATCTTCACCCTGTTATGAGAACTATACAACCAACAAATTAAGCTACCTCACAAATCAATACTTAACATCATAAATAATTTAAAAACGCAATATCTATATCTATATATATACTCCTTATAAAGGAGATTTGAGATTCTCTTGAAAAGTTGAAAGTTGAAAAATGTACAAGGTTTTAAAACTAAATGTACAAGCTACGAAAGTGAAAAACTTAAAAAAATTCTACTATTAATGTTTATAACAACTTTAACATATTTAAGTGGCATGTTTGAATACATTAAATGACTATATTTAATTTGGTCATGTAACCACTAATTTCTACAATTATGGAGGCTAATTATAAAAGAGATTAATGGGCCATTAATTTCCATTAACACTATTTAATTTGATTTATGTCAAAATCCAACTTAATTATAACTAGCTAGTAATAGTAAATTTTTTTTATCCAAAATAAGCTATTTCCAACTAGGAAAGTATTTTCTTACACGGTTACGAAACACGGAATAAAGCCCAAAACCAAAACAGAATACAATGAATAAACATATTGTTAAAATAAGGTCTTTTTATCTAATTATTACTCTGCTTTCCTTGTGCTTACTTTGTGTTGAGCTTATTTCAGGGTCCTATGTGTAATTCTTGGTTTCTTGATGGTGGCTTGATGTCTTGTGTGTTGGATTATGGTAGTTGGATTAGCCGTGTACGACTAGAAATGTGAGCCTATTGGGGGCACACACGTTAAACACTTAGAGTGCGTTTTAAACTTCACGTAAACTTTCTAATTAGTAAACTGAAGGACTAAAATTGACTAGACACGAACCTTGTGGTAGTCCCTTGTTCGGCCAGCCATAAAGAAGGTTATAAGAGAGGGTCTAAGTTTAATGTACCTTAGGGATAAGGAGAGGGAGTATCATGATAAGACTAAACTTAAGTTTCCTAGTCTTATCAGGAGTAGGGTTAACAAGGCTATACAAACCTTTATCCCTAGCTCATAACTGATGTGAGATAAACCCTAAATTCTATCCAATCAGTCGTCCCACACTCATACCAGATTTGCTTTACTTTTCTCCTAGGCGACAAAACATAAAGTTCGGTTACTTTAGATACTAAAAACATGAATGCTCGAAGTTAGATTTTTTCTTGACTCTTGTTTTGTCGTCGAGCATCTTTAGCAAGTACATGCGGTCGTTATAGGTCATAAAGTCGCTAGAAGTTTTGGTAAAATTAAAGACTGAGGCCAAGAAAGTAGATTTTTTTTCATGTAGCATACCTATAGCAACTACTCGCTATTGGTTCTAGTCGCGAGAAGTATTTTTTGGTGTAGTGTACTAATTTGTTAACGTCAAAAAAAGAAAAGAAAAGAAGTTTACTAGATCAGTTGTAACAAGCTATAGTTGATAGACAGATTATTAGTTGTTAGCTAGCTTCAGTCGATATTTAGAGTATCAAAACATCTTTTACAACTTTGTTTTCGCGTTGATTAAAGAAACCCGCACGTACAAGGCGTAAAAGATATATGTATACTTCTTAGGTTGCAGTAGAAACAAGTTTGCCTTGTTCAAAATGTGATGTTTATATGATTTTGTTTAGGTTTGTTATTTGAGATCGAGATCGTGCAGTGTAGTGGACTAATTAGAGATGGGCAGGTTTGAGTTAGTAAGTAGAAAACGTGAAGCGAAACATCACGCAACTAGAGATGGTGATAGTGATTCTGAAGCTTGTTATAGCAACAAAAAACGACGGATAGATGAGAGTATCTTTACTTCTACCGGATGTGCTAGAATGTTTAAACAAGATATAATATATAGTCGCGCCAAGGAGTTAAGGAACACAAAATTGAACAAGAAATTGTATCAGTTAAAAAAACTGGGCGTCGGGTCAAAGTTGTTGGAAAGAATGAGGTGGGAAGGAGGCGTGTTAGGGAAATATGGACAAGGTATTTTCCTTCCCATAGAAATAAATACCCGTCCCGCCAATAACCTTTTGACAACTAATAATGTGATAGCATCACAAGAACCATCTGAAGAGAATGGGGAGGAGGATGAGGCGTTAAGTCGACCTATGAAAAAGAAGAAAACAGAACATGTCAGCACTACTAACGATGATTTTTGTTTAGTTGAAAAAGAAGAAAACAATGATGATCTTAAAAGAAAGCAAGTCGATGGTTTGGAAGTAATCACGGGTGCTATAAATCACTTAAATAAAGAGTTCCGTTCGGGTACTTTGAGTCTTGATTTGCTTGGTAACTCGTTCATGTACATGAAAAATTGGGTTCCTGATGAGTACAAGTTGTATGGCTTGTCTACAATCGTGTGCTCGTTTGCACTGCCCTTGTTGTCTAGACTATTTGAAGGATGGGATCCACTGAAAAAGCCAGCAGAGCACACAGATATTTATGTCGTATGGATAAGACCTTTTGCAGGAGACGTAGATTGATTCATCCTACGCTCAGCTCTTCATGAAGTTGTGTTATGTGCGTTGTATGAGATCCCTGCAATCAACCATTTGGCAAGCCAGGCACCCTGAACCATTGCTTGGCGGTTTCTTTTAACTATGGGAATCGTTTACGCTCATGCAGCTCTTGAGAGAATTCTAGGTCAGATTGTCATGCCAAAATTATTGGCAGCGGTTAACTCATGGGACCCACATACGGATTCGATTCCCATGCATATTTGGGTTCATCCTTGGCTACCATTATTGGGTGATCAAAAGCACTCGATTTTATATGATACTGTACGCACCAAATTAGAAAGTGTTCTAAACGCGTGGCATCCTAGTGACGTGTCAGCATACACCATTTTATCACCATGGATGCCTGTTTTTGATCGGGAAACTTGGGAGCAAATAATGGTTCGATATATAAGTCCTAAGTTGTTGGCTGTAATGCATGAGTTTCAAGTCAACCCTGCAGATCAGAAACTAGATCAGTTCTATTGGGTAAGGAAATGGGTTAATGTCATTCCCATTCATCACATGCTTCACATAATGACTGTTTTTTTCAATAAATGGCTACAAGTCTTATACCACTGGTTGTGCTCCCAACCAATTATTCGAGAAGTGAGCAATTGGTATCTGAGTTGGCATTATCTTATTCCGTTTGAGCTTTTAACCATATGAATCATTATACTGTAGGCATATATGGGTCTAGACATGATGAAGCAGGCGATTGGATAGAAATAGTTGTATGAAGCTGATCGAACAGATGGACGTACTGGCCATATAGTATTTGTTTCAAATAAGGTATTGAATTTCATGCACAACATAACAATCTGGTATTCAAACCTAAACCGGGAAGAATGCATTAAGGTCATCAAGTATAGTCATAGACCCTGTGTTTGTTGTAACTGAAGACAAAGTGTCCATCTCTCGTTACCCTTGAGCAACTAATGGATATTCTTTTTCATCTTCTGTGAGGGTTTTATCTTATCTTCTTCTTTTGCATATGTCAAAATCTCAAATAGAACAACAACAACAAGAAGCAACCTTAACATGGAAACATATTCCTCAACTCCAACCTCATCACAACCTTTTTCAATGTCGTTCGCGTGGTAATAATGGTTTTGCTAGTGTTTCAATGCTTGAATTTGAACCAACAGCTTTACAGCTGTTGAAACACCTGTTGTCTATCGTTGCGTTGGTTCCTAAAGATGCTGCTGTATTTGTTGCTGGCACGCTTTCTGGTGCTGCTGCCAAAACCGTTACCGCGCCTCTTGACCGCATTAAACTCATCATGCAGGTAGTTCACTTCCTTAAGTGTTATTTTAAGTGTTAGTAGTTGTGATGATGCTTTCGCTAGCAAATAAATTATTTATTTCGTTTGGTTATTAGGAGATAAATATATACTAACATTGACTATTTATAGATGCAATAAGCAAATAAGCACTTAAACTAAGCAGTCCGTCCCAAACACCCTAAATAAGTGGTTAAGCTGTTTTGAGTGTGTTTGAATGAAGCATTGTCTACTTATCTTAGAGCAAATAAACATCTCAAAATAAGTACTACGGAGAACTTAAAATACTACATAAGGAAGGGAGACATCGGCTATAGGAAAACATCAAAATAAGTACTACGGAGAACTTAAAATACTACATAAGGAAGGGAGACATCGGCTATCGAAAAACATAATATGTAAGCTTCTTCTCATTGCATACTGCAATGGGTGTTTCGTGTTTCGAATAAGTGACTCTTTGGTAATGGAAGACTAACCTTACAAGTTGCTATAGTGCTCAGGGTTCTTTGATTCGGTAGTTCTGTTCAAATTGGGAAAAATTTTGTTAGTCATGATGAATATAATCTGTATGTTTGCAGACTCATGGTCTGAGAGTTGGGCAAGAAAGTGCGATGAAAGCAATCGGATTTGTACAGGTATCTTTTTCTGTTTATTTATCGTTCTTTACTTTATGTCAGTGTTTACTTAGTTTCGATATTTGGAAATCTATTGCAGGCCTTTTGTATCCGTAGGGAAGCAAGAAGGCCTTAAAGGTTATTGGAAGGGTAGCTTTGCTCAGGTGCTTACACCACTTCATATCTTTCGCCATTCTTTGTTCCCGAAGAATATTTTGTTACAGATTTCTCATATAAATACTTTTTACTGCCGGCTCATAAACTATGAATTGCAGGTAGTACGTGTCCTTCCCTATAGCGCTGTCCAGCTGTTTGCTTACGACACCTACAAGGTATGAAAAATATCACTTCAAAATTACGCAAGTGATATCAGATATGTTTTAGGGCTCTATGTTTTATATCCAAATGATGAAAGTATACTATAGACGTGCAGAAACTTTTAGGGGACCTGATGGCGAACTTTCAATAATCGGAAGATTAGCTGCAGGTGCTTGTGCTGGCATGGCTTCAACTTTTGTATACCTGTGCTAACTTGGAGGATTATTTCAGGCGACATATCCATTAGACGTCCTCAGATTACATTTAGCAGTTGATCCTGGGTATCAAACAATGACAGATGTAACTAACATTCATATTTTAAACATTACTTATGTCACAATGTTCACCAATGTTAGGTTGGGTGTTACTGCTATTTCAGGTTCGCTTAAAGATGCTAAAAGAGGAAGGATTGGGATCTTTCTATAGGGGTCTTGGACCTTCTCTTATCGGAATATCCCCATACGTTGCTGTCAACTTTTGCGTTTTTGACTTGTGAGCATATCAATCAATTTGAAGTCAAATGTATGTTTGACCAATAAAGTCAAGATAATGATACACGTGTGTATATGATTTGATGATATCAGGATAAGAAGTCATTGACAGAAAAGTATAGGAACAGACCTGAAGCATCAATACTGACAGCATTTGTGGCAGCTAGCATCGCCACGCTTACGTGCTACCCATTGGATACTGTTAGACGACAAATACAAATGAGAGGTACCCCTTACAAGTCCATTTTGGACGCGTTTTCAGGTAAATGATCAACTTATCATTATATTTTCAAAAAATTACATGTAAAGAAAACAGATTTAAGCTGCTTTTTTGGATGATCTTGTCTAGCTATTGTCGCTTGTGATGGTGTAGCTGGATTGTACAGGGGTTTTGTACCCAACGCTTTGAAAACCTTACCAAACAGCAGGTCTGATCTGCTTACAACCCATTGGTTTATTTGCAAAAATAAATGCTAGCTGTTTCTTACAATTGTTGACAAAATAATACTTTTTCGTGTTGTTGCAGCATTAAGGTCACTACCTTTGACGCTATGAAATGCTTGATCTTAGCAAGTGAGATTGAGTTTCAAAGAACCTTGGAAGAAAACCGAACTCAACAAATGCAAGGCGCCAATGCTTCGGCTTTTTAGATTTAATAATCTTTGTTCAAGCTATCGTTTGCTGCTGAGAGACATCATTCTTTTGTCGCATTTTTTCTAGTCAAAATCATTTCTATAACATGTGAGGTCTCTTTAATGTCTGGTTTGTTACTGTCATTCTAGGGATTTTTCGACATTTAGCTTCATTCATATGTTTCTCGGATATTGTAATGATTGTTAAGTGTGTCTAGTTACCGTGACTTACCATCTTCTTTGTTCTATATGCATAGACACATAAACTGGTTTAATGGACGTGAGTTGCGTATACATTCGCTTGGCGACATAACAGGATTTGATGCATAAGTTGTTATGTGATACGCCGGGTTTCCATACCATTACAAACATAACTCAATGGCCATATGATCATATATCGCGAAGAATGATAGCATAAATGTTCATGAACAATGAGAATGTGACTAAAGCATAGTACTATTGAGAGATCTTAAGTTCAATTCATGGTATGTGCAAATAACTTTGAGTGGTCATGTCAACCTTCCTGAAAAGAGAAGGCCCTTACCCAGTTTGAGTCTGGGTGGCGGTGGGCTAAAGTCCTGTAAACTAGTCGATCAAAAAAGTCAGAAATGACGGTTAGAAGAAAAAACACCACAAACTTTATAGCCACGACTCGACATGGTTTGATCAACTATCGATGTAAAAGTAACATTCAAGAATAGACCCGAGAAACTTAAAAACCAAGCCATTACAATATACATAACAAATTAGCTACAAGTTTTAGAACCATCATGATAACACAAAAGTTTTTGTTCGATGCTTATAAGTTAGTACAACAATCGGGTCTTTCCTAGAGGACGATTTGTGCCTTTCGCCGTGGACATGTCCTCGGCAAAAAAAAATTCCGAGG
>BQNB010004023.1:91661-110639 GCA_026074375.1 Tanacetum coccineum | reverse complement strand
ACAAATGGACTAACTAGACTACATAACTTCGTATCTTGACGATGACGAAAGTTCTTCTTTTGCACTTGAGGGAAGAAGGAAATGATAGAAGATTTGATCACATTTAAACAAGATTAAACAAGTTAAATGATCAAAGAATTTAGAGTGATTTAGTGAGATCTGGAGAGAGAAACAAGTGAAATAAATATGTGCAAAAGGTTTTTTTTAATAGTTGGAAGTGACCCACTATTTATAGGAGCTGAACACCTGTCTGTTTGAAAGTGGCGGCCCCCAGATATATTAGGGGGCCGCTGGAGATTTAAAGGGGTTGCACCGACAGACGCTCCTGTTTTTGTCTTCTTGTGATGAAATATTTATCTGGTGAAAATCTGACCTGTTTTAGGGGGGAAATGGCCAGATTTGAATTTTGAAATAATTACCACATAACATTTCTTTAAAATTCAAAAATAATTTTTGAGAAATTGTTTTGTTACATTTATAAAAATGTAAAGTTTAAGACAAAAACTTATTTCTTTGATCATCCTACAAGTTTGATGTTGTTTGTACATACCTTACGTGATTTACGTCGGGTGTAGAGAAATGTTCTTGTTGATGCATACTTTAGACGTCGAGAGATGTTGGTGCATGTATGCATTGATGATTTGTGATTACGAGTAACTTGCGCACTTTACGTTACGTATTACAAGTCACATGTTTGTCATCACCAAAACATAAAGAGATCTTATAGATTAAATATCGTAATATTTGCACTAACAATGTGAATACAAAAATGATAAAAAAATAAACTGCACAACCTATCTTACATGTGCATGTTTTGTCATCGAACCCAAAAACTGTCTTATAACTCTGTGTTGCGACTCCAGCGTTTGTATATGTTTTATCATCGAACCATATAATCACTAAAGTAAATAGTCTAATGTAATATACAAAATCCTATTTACTCGACAAATTACAACCCAACACACTTTGAACGAATAACAAACACAAAAACAAGTAAAAACGGCTCCACCTCAACGTGCGAGTATCAAAAACCTCGTTTCTTACTCAATTCTCGAATAGATGAACAATATAAGTTTGTTGCGAGCGGTAGTACTAATCTCCTAACTAGGGTTAAAAGGAATAGACTATTAGGTTAGAGTTAATGAATGTAAATAGGTATTTACATAGAGTTAAGTGTTTTTTAGTTATGAGAATTGCTACATCCACATAAGATTTACAAAGACAAATCCACACAATGATGTGTCATGAAAACTATTGGTAGTATCTCTCATCCTTTTTATTCTTTTCATATATATGCATCCACAAATCAACTTGCACATCATTTTGTGGATTTTCTTTTGTAAAACTTATGTGGATGTAGCATTCCTCTTTAGTTATATAGCATCACAAACAAGTCACAATAACTAGTTGGCATTCTTAATGAATGTGTATCAGCTAGATCATTTTCATGATTTATCAAGTTAGAAGGCTAATAGACATATGTGTAGGTTTTAGCGACCAAGGCTAGGTCTACACTACTATAGAATCCATAATCAACATATTAGTTAAACATTGCACTGAAAAGTCATGTTAGACGCATAAATAGATGATCAACTAGGTAATCGCGCTTATACTCTTTTTGATTACAACTTTCATATAGCTTATTGTTTTTTATTAGTTTACTTTTGTTGGTGCAACATTGACTAAGTCTCTTTTATGTTTTAACGATGATTTATATATTTTCGCAACACATAAAATCATAAATGATAGCCAAAAACCGAGCCGAACCAAGAACTGGTTCTGGCGCGCGCCAGTGCAATGGCCAGCGCGCTAACCAAGGCTTAGATTTAGCCCGAATTTTTAAATGTCAGCTTTCCTCTTACCGAAAATTATCAGATCTTTTCATTAAAGTGGTATTACATGATAATTGAGCTATTATGGTAAAAATCGAAACGAGTTTAGACATAAAGAGAGCCAAAACCAAGTCCTACATATGCCTTACTAAATGCCTCTAGCTAAGGCCAAAACTCTATTTCTCAAACCTAGGACATTGATACTTTAAATATACCATCAAACGGAAGTATTCATATGACCATAATCCGTGTGTACGTCTTCTCTAATCACGTAACGGGTTTACTCCCTTATTAGTCAAACAAGGTCAAAGGCCACTTTGCGTAAACACATCCTTCCCTTTATGGGAAGTGCTTTACTTAAGATGCAAAGCACTTAGCTTGTTTGCACCAAGGTGATTAGTGATTATGCTAATTGTTGGTTAATCATTTATTATGTCATATTGATTATTTGAGTTTTTATATTTGGAAGTATGAATATTCCTTTGTACACTTTTATCTCCCAACAAACAATGTCCTAAAAACTAACACATAAACATTATATATTCCTCGCATTCCTTACACAATTACATTTATTCCACACCTGTTAAACATTCTCCCAATCATTAATATGTCCCCAACATTCCAAACATTAAACCATATCACACATTCCACACATTAAACACTTCTTCTTCCCCACTTAGATATTAAACTACTCTTTACCGTTCTTCCACAACACACTTTCTTCACCAAACTTGAATTTGAAATATGGCAACTCATCTCTTTTAAACACTTTGCTTCCTTTACACTCAACCCTCTCACAACCTGCAACAACAATATTCAAACAATAGTATTATAATCAAGCGTGTCTCCTTTTTCCCAAGATAGGCTCATATATGTCACATCCAACTCACTTATTTTCTCACTCACCTAGTTAACTTACACACTTATATATGAAATTTGAATTTCAAATTTCCCACTTACAACATCCACACATCATCTCCAAGTTGTGAATATTCTAGGAATATTCCTTTATATGTCAACCAACAAAACCAATTCTACACTCAACCTCTTATAACTTTAATTTGAATATTGAAATTCAAATATGAGAGGCAATCTACCAGCCAATCCTTAGGGAATACTCAAAGGTAATCTCTTTGTCTATTAGTTATTTCCTTTCTCTTTGAAAGTGGACAAACACCCCAAAACTATCTTTAAACACTTTACAAAGTGTTTTATCAAAATATTATTTGAGTTGGTTAACCCTATAGCACTTTAAGTGTTAGACTGAACTTGGAAAGGTCAAAGCATGAAGTGCACTTGGGGATTTAGCAAGAACGGGTATTTAAAAGACCAAAACCGAGACAGTGACTCTGGCGCGTGGGCAGCGCACTAGTCACAACATGTTTTTATGCAATCCTTCGTTTTGGCCTATAAATACCCCCACTTGGCTAAAATATTCCTCACCTCTTGTCATTCATTATGTATCTTTTATTTATTCTCTCTATCTGTCACACCCCCAAAATCACTGCAGCGGAAGACTAGAATTGAGATTGTGACTTCATGGCGTGAAGAGGACTTGATACGAGAGATAGACCTCTACAAGCCAATATACCAATGCAGACTCTATATATATCCCAAACATAGGACACCTGAGAAAAACATTGCTAATGTGTTAACATAAAGTTGGTGAGTTCATAGGTTTTGTTGTTTGATAATAGTGATGAACCACAAGATTTATAACCATAGCATGAAATATAGTAATCAAAAAGTATCACAATGACGAGGGGAGGTTAAAGTTATTTACTATTGTATAAGCTCATGACACGAAGCAATAACATGTACCAACATAATAAAGCACATGCAGATGTCCAACCCGCGACATCCGTAACAGACTAAAATGAAACTGTGTTGCTTTGACTATGTCCAGTCCAAGACAAACAGGATGTTTAAACCCGATAGATCTATCCATAAAATTCGCCGCTTCCTCAACCGGTCATCCGTCAATAAATTGACAGTTCATGATAAATTGGCATACAACAATTGGGTTGAAGTAGGGACTTGAGACCCAATTAGTAGAATCAAGTAAATGAAATTGCGTTCAACTGTTAAAATAATCATCTGTTCTCACCCCAAAAATGATTTAAACAGTAAAGTAGTGGCTATGAAAAACTCACTCTTGTCGGTTAATCGTCTGGCATGGTAATGGAACAATGAACGTCCAATATTGATTCAGTCAAACACCTAATTAATATACGATAGAATCTGAAGTCTACATTTTAATAATGCTTAATGTATGAATTAGTTTATGCAAATGGGTCATCGAAGTCATAAATTAATTTGTTGAGATTTTCCGACTTGTATATCACGGTTCGCTCGGCTCAATTAAATTTCTTATTAGAAAAAAAAGTTTGTTTAATAAGTGTATCTTTTCTTAAATAATAATATGATATAATATATACACCTTTTTTAATTCCTTTATAACTTTTCATGTTTCAAAACCCGAACAAACTTTAAAATATTTTTTTTAACGTTAAAATAAGTTTTAAAACCAGCGTAAAATAATTTGTTTCATACTGATAAACCTAGTTTCGTTGTCACCACTTTTAAATCACCGAAATGACATTATATAAATTTCTTACTATTAAATAATTATTGGTTCGGCTAAAGAGTTTACCCAACGCATTTGAATTTGACAACCTGAAGTTGTTGTCCATATACAAGATCCTACGTTGCGTATCTTTTTATCTAATATTTACTAGTTACATTCCAGGCAAGGTTGCTAAATAAACACATTGTTTACATAATATAACCACTTGTAGCATTTCTTTATAAAATAACCCCACATGGCTACTGATTCTTCTCTTCACTTTATTGATTTTGTCCGAGTACATACATGGGTGGAAAAGGTCACTGTGCTGCTAATCCATGCTTTCCTACGTTAATATTTCCAGTGTATTTCTTGTAAGTTTAAACATTACTTGTATTATAACCAACATGTTTGTTTAATCCTTTCCCCTTTTCTGAATTCATGTTGCAGCCCCACAGTGGTACGACAACCACTGTGTGGCGTCTTTCTGGATCTATCCACGCACCCTTTATAATTTCTATCTGGGTTTTCTTTTTCTTCACATGGTAAGCGCATGCATGCATTATAATATAACACTAACAACTCTATCGCCTACACCCTTGTTCTTTTCTTTGGTTTATGTCGCAGC
This sequence comes from Tanacetum coccineum, assembly GCA_026074375.1. NCBI lineage: Eukaryota > Viridiplantae > Streptophyta > Magnoliopsida > Asterales > Asteraceae > Tanacetum > Tanacetum coccineum. Next base: position 105,613 of record BQNB010004023.1, on the reverse strand, counting down.
CATAGTGGGTGATAACCACTTGTTGTGGTGGCTGCTTCCCCCTCACCCGCGCACTCTTAGTTATGTATTTATAGGTCTTTCGCGTAACTTGGTACGGTTCTATCTCAAAGTTTAGTTACGTGTTATTTAAGGGTCAGAACTTAGGCGTGGTATGATTTCGCAGTCAAATGGCTGTAACAGAAACAGTAGATGCTGCGAAGCCCATGGTCTCACCATGGCAGCAGCCTACTGTGCGTGTCGTACTTGGGTGTAAGCATGTCACTCCCTATGGTGACAAACAGTCATGAGACCAATCCATAAGGCAACGAGCATGACTTGCTCAGGTTTCTTAGGGATGGTGACGCACCATCAGTGGGCAAAAAGGCTCACCATGGTTTGTCTTGATGCTCGCGGTACGCATCAAGGTCACAACTTAATAAGTTTTACAACGGTTAACGAGCAAACCCCATTCTTATCAGCCCCTTGCGAGCCATCCTAGAATATTACATGCGTGTTTTTAAAGTGGTTGCAGGTTCCTTTGATTCGTATAATATGTTGTTTACTAGGGTTACATTACTTCGTTTACTTTATGTATGGTTTGATCACACTCTTTTCAGGTTTGATTTCATGCGAACCTTGCATGGTTTATACCATGCAAGTCGTGTACATGTCGTGAAAAGCCAAGGTTTGCTAAACTACAAGTAATGACATATGAAGGTTAATTTATGAGGACGACTTACCGAGGTCCTAAGCTTGAGAAAGAAAGATGGTGGTAAGATTTGAACTTGGTTGCTACTTCTTCTAAAGCCGACGCCTTCTTCACTCTTGTACTCAACGATACTTGAATTTGAACGTATAGTTTACTTATCGATTTCAGATTTTTGTTGTGGTGGAGTTGTTCATGAATGGTTCCTGATTTATACTCGAAGTTGTTGATTGATTACTGAGTTGCTACATGTGAATGGCCCTATACACATTGTTGTACCAGGGTAATGATTCTAATACTATTAGACATCATTTTCTTTTCATAATACTGTTAAGGCATCTTACTATTAAAGCATCTCTACTATTCTTTCATTCCACTTTGTATCAGATTGATAATACGTAGCATGTGATGGATATATTCAAAATAATAAGGTAGTAGGGTAGTGTGTGTAAGATTTGTGATGATAATGTTCCATTATTATTGTATATTGAATTATGTACCTTCATATGTACATATGTATCTGATGTTGGATTTTTTTTTATTTTTTTTCATGTGCATATGTATGTAATTTATTTTATTTATGTTGAATTCAATCATAGTTGCCATAGTTATTAATTTGTATGTAGGTGGTTTTATAAAGTGATACAAGTAAATGGTCTCGTTTCATAAATGTGAAATAAGTATGGTCTTTATCGTTACTCGTTCTAAAATACCCTTTTAGACACCGAGTAATAACGGTGATATTCACGTGCAAATAAACTTTCCATGACAAAAAGTAATGCATTGACGATCATAAGATGACTTCTCGTTGAAATTAACGGTAAACTTGCAGTACATGACTTTTACTTAACGAAAAGAGAACCAAATTTTCTTACGGGGTGCCACAGCCTCCCCAGGTTAGAAGATTTCGTCCCGAAATCAAGACGTTGTAAGTGATTGTGAATTTGCGAACAAGTGAGGGTATTTGTTCTTGAACTGGTCCTTACTTATCCCTAAATGAATACCTCGCTATCAGGACGAGCCAAGGTGACAAAATGTTGGAATATATCCGTTGAAGTAAACGACAAGGCCTTAAATTATTTACCTTCTCCCTCTTTGTCTTATAAATACCACCTTACTCTTCTCAAATTTTCAAACTTAAATCCCACTACAAAGATATTTCGAATGGCATGCTCGCTTCCCCACACCGACTCTGAAATCGAAGCCTTGGTGCAGAGGTTAATTAATGAAGATAAGGGTCGTCAGGATGTGCTTTTGGATTTAGCTTTTCAGTTGAATGATTCATTGCTGTCAGGACGATCTTGAGAAAAACTATGAGAAATGCAATGATATTCTCTCAGAGAGTCGTGCTTTAATTTGCACTCCTTTTAAAAGAAAGCTCTTAAAAGGATCGGCAAGTTGCTTCTTTCTATGTAATGGAAAGGCGGCACGCTAGAGAAACAAATGTAGTCTAGGTCGGCTTGGTTCCAGGAAAAATACTCCGCCGTACACATGGAGGTAATAAAGGTGCTCCGTCATCACAAACTGATTACCCCTCTTAACTAAGGAAAGAGTTTACATCAACTCCATATGGATGAAGAAGCTCTAAAAGGAATGTTGGAAGAAGAGGCCATGAACAAAAAGGCGCAAGAGGAGAATATTTGGCAAGAACAAGCTGAGAATGATTCATATCATTTTAAATTTGGGGTATGAGGTACGACTAGAAGCGAGTCATCGGATTAATGGTCTAATGGATTTGTTGTAACCATAGTTGTTTGTACTACTTTGGAATAAAACATTGTTGACCCTTAACTCAGTAACTTGTATTTCCACTTTCACAAACCAACGGTTATCATGTTAGTAACCTAGTAAGTTCGAATGAATGCATTTGATTTCTGTAAGTATCCAAAATGTATGCTTCCGGACTTTGCCAGCCATGGATGGCATCTTGAATGGGATAATTGAGTGACTATGACTACTGTCTCCACACAGTATTTTAAAGTGATAACTCTGTATTGAATAATTGAGTGAACATGATTGTTGTCCCTCTACAGTATTATAAAGTGATTTAGGGATAGTGTTATTAATTTGTAAATTTTTCCCCAAAGTAATTATTTTAACAATCTGAAACTTTTTCGGTGATTGATTTTACCTTTAGGGTTTAAAATAAGATTTAAATTTTTATGGGGTGTCGCAGTCCTTTCAAGTCGGGAACTTTTGCCCTGAATTTAAACGTCTTATTCGTGGCATGGGTTAAGAAAAGGACGAAAGTGACAAGTGGGGCTTCAACGGCTAGAAATGTGGCGAACCGTTACCTCCATTTTATATATATACACTTTGCCATTTTCTTGAATTTGCCAAAACGTAAAATAAGTTTCCTCACTTAAATTTTCATTCGTCCTTAGATTAAAATGTCGTATCTTGTTCCCTTGATTGCGATTGTGTTCGTTGTGGTGGTTGGTTGTTATTTGGCGAGTGTTCCACAGGAAGAGGATTACCAGTACGTCGTTGTAATACTAGGGCTTATCGTACCACTCATCATTGTGGCGATTGGCGTGGAAGCTTTCTGGAAAAGTATCTTTCATAAGTAGGCGTGCGGGTTGTATTGCCGTTTTATTCTTGAGTATTTTAATTAGTCTTATGCTGAATCCTCTAGAAAGAATCATCAAACGTTTCATCTTTAACTTTGTTTCGTTTATGTAGGATTTAATCCTCATGATGTATTATGATGAATCGTAGTCTTTCATAGTTTTCTTGAGTATTGTCTTTAATGTGATGAATGAGTAAAATGTGTATGCTTTCAAACTTTTTGTTATTACATCGAATACTATTGAGCATATCTCTGTCGACCTAACTTATACATAGTTGATCAGGCTATGTATACCTTAGGTTTACATTGACATCCCTTTTTCTTTAGTTATTTGTTTGTGATTGTAGCGTAGTTGGTTTAGAGACTCGATTGTGTATAAATTGTCGTATCCTCCAAGTATCTTGATGGAATGGTGTTATGTTAATATGTCAATTGTATTTTTATTATTTCCTACTACTTTCTACACACATGTGGTCCTCTGAAAGTTTATGTTCCCTTATGTGTTTATCTTACTACCTGCATATGTGGTGATATGTGTCGGGTATATCTATGTGTTCCGAAAAAAATATTATCTCAGCGTATAAGTTATTGTCGAATAATAACTTTTGTTTAAGTTAGGTTTTGTCCGTATAACCTCTTGCGAGACAATAATATTTAAATCGATATCCTCCCAACTCTTACCCACTACGCCCGCCTCCTTTTCTTAAATCTTCAATTCTCTTACTCCTCCTCATCTCAATTTATCACTCAGTGGGGGGGGGGGGGGGGGGGGGGGGGGGTTTTTTTTTTTGATCACAATTTTACGTTTCTCATCCTTTTCCTCGAAACTGTTGATTACCAATCCTTATGGGATTCCCAATCGAGATTTTCACTCCCGTCATGATCATAATCATCACATCTCTTATTTTGCTGATCTATCCGATGTGTTTCTTTTCACGCGGTGATGTATCTGTCGTTTTAGCGTTTTACATTTTTGTTGTATTCCCTATATTTTGCATTTTGTTGTATTACGAACAGAAATACTATGGATCTGATTGAATAAGGCTTCGCGTTGTGTATTTTATGGTTTAATCTTTTTCGTTATAATCACTTATTGCTATGTGCCCCACCTCGCATCTTGGCATGATTTGAAGTCATTACCTGGAAATCTTTCAGATGTATTTAGTATTTTATTGAAAAGGCGTTTATTGATTGTAAATGAGAAAAATATTTTGGACTGACAAATTGTCGAATAGTGGAGGAAGGAAATTTGATTTTTGTAGGGGTTACTGTTTCTTGCCTGAAGTACTATGTGTGGCCCTTTTGAAATGATTCTTCAAGTTTCATAGCATTCATCGGACTATTCATTTGTTGGGCAACGAGCATACTTGTTTTGCGCTGAGCAGTAATTTCGATAGTGTTATCTCATTGGCGCATTACGATGCTTGTCATTTGATTCCAAAAATTATCAATTATATGGTTTCCCCTATACTGGGTAAATGTACTCAGAAACTTTTTAGGGCAGAATTGTTATTTCATTTATTATTTCATGAAAGCAAGGTACAAGTCTTTATTAATTTCTTTGCAAGCTGGGATACATTGTTATAGCGAGTCTGGCTGTCTTGCTTACAGGCCTAGGCGGGCTAGAATTTTCTGAATTTGTTCATGATCCTCAGCACGTCTGCCCTCGGTATCAGCTACCCTTATCTGCAATATTGCGATCTCATTCTCGGCAGCTGCGAGAGAATCCTGCAATTCGGAGATCAGGAGCTCTTTGTCCTCGGTGTCTGCATGAAGAGTGTCAATCTCTACTTCCAGGTCCTCTAGTCTGGCCGTCACATCTTCTGGGTTGAGTTCTGATGTCTCGGATGCTGGTTTACCGTCAGAGAAGGTAATGTCATCTGGGAAAAATGGCGATGATGGTGATCTACTTCTTTTTCGAGATGGTCCAGGGGCTTGCGATGTTAGGGTAGGAACACTGTGATTATTTATTTCATGGGAGAGTTCACGCCCTGTAGCAGGGGTCAAAGTTAGCTCTAGTTCAGGGAATTGGGTCGCCTGAGGGGTTGGCGAGTTGAGTCTTCTTGGAGTGGAATGTCCCGTGGCGGCTTCCTGTTCCGGGGAGTTGTCAGGTACGTTGTTGGAAAGTGATTGAGACATTTCTCGAATACACCCTGCATACGACAAAATAGGGTTTCTTCTTCTTGTATTCCATATTTGGGTAAAAATTAACTTATGGGTGCCATTTATTTTTGAGATAAGGTGTATTGCATGTTTTGAATGGTTATGCATCCTATGGCTTGAGGATATGCCCAGGAGTGTTTGATTTAAACATTGGTATGTTTCTCGTTTGTTTGGGAAGTTTACCCGCAATTGTTAGTGGTATCCTTTATGTTAAGACCGAAGCCGGTGATTGAATAGTGTGATAGGATTCCGGACAATAGATACATATCTGTAGAGTTCACATTATTCTTGGCTCAGGGGCTGGTGTAAACCTTTATGTCTTAAACTTCTTCCCGTAGTTTGTGACTGTTAATTACGACTATTGTCTCTTTTACCGGGCGCGTTTTTGATTTCTTCCCATTATGAGTTTGTTGTTTATGTTTCCCCAATGATGTGACATTTGTCAATTATTGGTGTATTCACGCGATGCATGCTTTTTGGTAGATTTTTGTATACTTTAAAATACTTTTAAAGGTATACCGACATAGTAGATAGTAGTATATGTATTTCACAAAGGTTGCTATAAGAAATCCTCTCATAGTGAAGTAATGGGTGGGTGATCAACAAGGTATCCCGAAGTGTTTATGTAAGTAACCCTCATAAAATGGGTTAGTAAGGATGTAATTACTGATAAAATCCATAATATTATGTAAGTGACTCTTCGTAGTGTGATGGTGGTTATAGGGTTAATTATTTGGTGATAGTCATAGTAGTTTCCTTGCACTAGGATGATACAAATACGTAATCCATATGATACGTTGTTCCAAGATGGTGAATGATAATGTGTAGTCATGTTTCCCACGACAGGCAAGTGGTAATTTTTATGATATTGTGCCAAGCAGCTGTTAACGTAGGAAGTAAATAGTAATAGATAGTGCGTATGTTATTCTGATATGTCCTTAAGAGCTAGTTATAGTCTAGAGTTACTAATGCAACCTAGTTCTCTATAACCAAGAGCTCTGATACCAATCTGTCACACCCCCAAAATCACTGCAGCGGAAGACTGGAATTGGGATTGTGACTTCATGGCGTGAAGAGGACTTGATACGAGAGATAGACCTCTACATGCCAATATACCAATGCAGACTCCATATATATCCCGAACATAGGACACCTGAGAAAAACATTGCTAAAGTGTCAACATAAAGTTGGTGAGTTCATAGGTTTTGTTGTTTGATAATAGTGATGAACCACAAGATTTATAACCATAGCATGAAATATAGTAATCCTATATATCACAATGAAAAGTATTTACCGATTGGTCTAAGCCTCATGACATAGAAGCATTAACATGTACCATCAATAGATAAGCCATGCAGATTCAACCCGCGACATCACGTAACTGACTCAAATGAAACAGTGTTTTCCTTTTTTGGTGGAAAACCCTAATGTAAGTCCAAGACAAACAGGGATGTCAATCCCGATAGATCTATCCATACATTCGCAGCTCCCTCAACGCCGTCATCCGTCCAAGAAATTGACAGTTCATGATAAATTTGGGCAAAACAACAATTGGGTTGAGTAGGGACTTATACCCAATATAAATCAGTAAAGTAATTTGCGTTCAACTTTTAAAATAAGCAATGTTCTCACCCCGAAAAGATGATATAAACAAAAATTAGGGTCTATAAAAACTCACACTTGTCGGTTAATCGTCTGGATAGAAATGGAGTCAATGTACGTCAAATAGTGATTCAGTCAAACACCTAAGTAATTACGACAAATCTGAGTTTACATTTTAACAATGCTTAATGTATGAATTGGTTTATGCAAGAGGTCATCGAAGGCATTAATTAATTTGTTGAAATTTTCAGATTTATATATCACGGTCGCTCGCTCATTAAGTTCTATCAGAATAAGTATATTTGTTTTAATACTTGACTTTCTTAAATAATAATATATATAATATATACAACTTTTTATATTCCTTTATAACTTTTCATGTTTCAAAACCCGAACAAACTTTAAAATATTTTTTTTAACGTTAAATAAGTTTTATAAACCGCGTTAAATTTGTTTATACGTTTAAAACTTGGTTTCGTTGTCACCACTTTTAAATCACCGAAAGACATTATTTAAATTTCTTACTTATCGAAATAATTATTGGTTCGCTAAAGAGTTTACCCAACCATTTGAATTTGACTACCTGAAGTTGTACCATATACATGATCCCACGTTTCTTTTAGTCTAATATTTACTAGTTACATTCCATGCAAGTTGCTAAATATCACATTGTTACATAATATAAACCCACTTGCATCATTTCTTTAATAAATAACCCCACATGGCTACTGATTCTTTCTCTTCTCTTTTCTGATTTTGGGTCGAGTACAACAGTGGGTGTAAGGCCACTGTTGGCTGCTATCCATGCTTTCCTACGTTTAATATTTCAAGTTGTATTTCATGTAAGGTTTAAAACATTACTTGTATTATAACCCACATGTTTGTTTATCCTTTTCCCCTTTTCTGATTCAGGTTGCAGCCCCACAGTGGGTCGACAACCACTGTGTGGCGTCTTTGGTTTCTTATCCACGCACCCTTTATAATTTCTATCTGGGTTTTCTTCTTCTTCACATGGTAAGCGCATGCATGCATTATAATATAACACTAACAACTCCATCGCCTACACCCTTGTTCTTTTCTTTGGTTTCTGTCGCAGCCATAGTGGGTGATAACCACTTGTTGTGGTGGCTGCTTCCCCCTCACCCACGCACTCTTAGTTATGTATTTATAGGTCTTTCGCGTAACTTGGTATGGTTCTATTCTCAAAAGGTTAGTTACGGGTTATTTAAGGGTCAGAACTAAGGGCGTTGGGGTAGTGTTTTTCGCAGTCAATGGCTGTAACGGAAACAGTAGCTGCTGCGAAGCCCATGGTTTCACCATGGCAGCAGCCTACTGTGCGTGTCGTACTTGGGTGCAAGCATGTCACGCCCTATGGTGACAAACAGTCACGAGACCAATCCATGAGGCAACGAGCATGACTTGCTCAGGTTTCTTAGGGATGGTGACGCACCATCAGTGGGCAAAAAGGCTCACCATGGTTTGTCTTGATGCTCGCGGTACGCATCAAGGTCACAACTTAATAAGTTTTACAACGGTTAACGAGCAAACCCCATTCTTATCAGCCCCTTGCGAGCCATCCTAGAATATTACATGCGTGTTTTTAAAGTGGTTGCAGGTTCCTTTGATTCGTATAATATGTTGTTTACTAGGGTTACATTACTTCGTTTACTTTATGTATGGTTTGATCACACTCTTTTCAGGTTTGATTTCATGCGAACCTTGCATGGTTTATACCATGCAAGTCGTGTACATGTCGTGAAAAGCCAAGGTTTGCTAAACTACAAGTAATGACATATGAAGGTTAATTTATGAGGACGACTTACCGAGGTCAAAGCTGAAAAGAAAGATGGTGGTAGAATTAAACTGTTGATACTTCTCTAAAGCCACGCCATCTCACTCTTGTACTCAACGATACTTGAATTTGAACGTATAGTTTACTTATCGATTTCAGATTTTTGTTGTGGTGGAGTTGTTCATGAATGGTTCCTGATTTATACTCGAAGTTGTTGATTGATTACTGAGTTGCTACATGTGAATGGCCCTATACACATTGTTGTACCAGGGATATGATTCTGAATACTATTAACATCATTTTCTTTCATAAGACTGTTATTGCATCTTACTATTAAAGCATCTCTACAATTCTTCACCCCTTGATTCAAGATTGTTAATACGTAGCATGTGATGGAATATTCCTTTATATGTCAACCAACAAAACCAATTCTACACTCAACCTCTTATAACTTTAATTTGAATTTTGAAATTCAAATATGAGAGGCAATCTACCAGCCAATCCTTAGGGAATACTCAAAGGTAATTTGTTTGTCTATTAGTTATTTTCTTTCTCTTTAAAAGTGGACAAACACCCCAAAACTATCTTTAAACACTTTACAAAGTGTTTTATCAAAATATTATTTGAGTTGGTTAACCCTATAGCACTTTAAGTGTTAGACTGAACTTGGAAAGGTCAAAGCATGAAGTGCACTTGGGGATTTAGCAAGAACGGGTATTTAAAAGACCAAAACCGAGACAATGACTCTGGCGCGATGGCGCGTGGGCAGCGCACTAGTCACAACATGTTTTTATTCCATCCTTGGTTTTGGCCTATAAATACCCCACTTAGCTAAAATATTCCTCACCTCTTGTCATTCATTATGTATCTTTTATTTATTCTCTCTATCCCTCTAAGTCCATACACTTTTCGTGTTCTAATCTCTTATTTTAACATTTTTTGAAAGAACACATCTTCGCAAGACAGCCACACAAGTGCCTAATCCACACTCGTGTTGAGTCGAGGGTCTTCTTATCTTTAGCCTTTGTATTAAAATTGATTCTTTAGGTTAGGTTAGGGCTCGATTCATATACCAACTATCATACATTCGATTTGGTTGTAAGTGAAGTCTTGTACCTTTGTGGTCAAGCCTAGATCGTGTGTTGATCTAGTGGGGTTGTATACTTCCAAGAGGGAATTTCTTAGTGGACTTTGTTGTTAAGTCGAATCACGAGTCTTTGTGGGTGGTTTCTGAGGGCGAAATATCGTTGGGAGTAGTTGTTCTTAGTGAGCGCCAATCTTTGTGCATATCGGTGGAGCGAAGTTGTAACAGTTTATACTCGACCATAAGGATTATACTAACATAATAGTATGGGTGTCGTGGATTTGCAATCGGACGTATGGATGGTATAAACCCCCCACCCCGAACCAGTATATATCATGGTGTCAATCTCTATCTTCTCTTATATATTATATACATATATATATATTATAGGTACGATTATAATTTATATAGGTACAATAGATATTTTTTTTATAGGTACAATACTATAAAATCTATGGTACATATATAATATATATAGTACTAGGTATCATTATAATATTATATATATATAGGTACATATATATTATTATTATATAATAGGTACATATATATAATATATATATAGGTAATTATATAATATATTATAGGTTGACTTATATATATTTTATATTTAGGTACATATATATATATTTTAAGGTATCATATATACTTATATAATATATTAATAAAAATATATATACTATATATATATACATATATTTATATATATATAATATATTATTTAATATATTTATATATATATAGATACTTATAAATATATAACATAAATACATATAAATTTATTACTATATATATATTATATTTACATTTATTATATATATATACATATTTATACTATATAATAGACACATATATATATATATATACACATACTTATTATTATATTACACACATATATATATATATATTTATTCAGGCAGGGAAGGGATCAAGTGAGAAGAAAAAAATTTAGAGGAAACTACAATTTTAGTCCACTATCTTTACCGGGTATAACACTTTGTCCTTTTTTTATATAAAATTTGCGTATATGATATATATATTTATATACTATATGCAGGGAAGGGATCAAGTAGAAGATAAAGATATAGAGGAAAACTACTATTTTTAGTCCGTATCTTTACGGGTATAACACATTTTGGTCCATTTTTTTAAAATTTGCGGGTTCTAAGCCATACCCGGAGTAATCCATTTCACATTTGATCCAAATCAGACAATTTCGTTATAATCTGTTTGCTCAAATGTGAAAAGGGAATTTACTCGGGTTTTTGGCTCACAATGAGAACCAAAAATGTAGATTTGGCTCAATGTGATAATGCGTTACTCGGGTTTTGGCTTTAAACCCGTAAATTTTTAAAAAAATGGACCAAAAAAAAAGTTTTATACCGGTATAGAATAGGGACCAAAATTGTAGTTTTCTCAAAAATATAATGAGAAGAATAAGAATAATTTCTAGCCACACATTTTAAATAGGAAAGAGAATTTTAAAGGGAGATGCATGTATTTTTATAAGTGCATCTGAAATGTTTGGTTGTGGTTTTAAGTTAGTACACCACTTGGTCTCTTTGTGACTTGAAGTTTTATAAACTTCAGAAAATTCAAAAAACTGTATTAACCCTCCCCCCCCCCCCCCGGTTCTACAAGTTTAATTTAATTTAATTCACAATTTCTTATTTTCTCACTCACCTAGTTAACTTACACACTTATATATGAAATTTGAATTTCAAATTTCCCACTTACAACATCCACACATCATCTCCAAGTTGTGAATATTCTAGGAATATTCCTTTATATGTCAACCAACAAAACCAATTCTACACTCAACCTCTTATAACTTTAATTTGAATTTTGAAATTCAAATATGAGAGGCAATCTACCAGCCAATCCTTAGGGAATACTCAAAGGTAATTTGTTTGAGACTATTAGTTTTTTCTTGCTCTTTTAAAAGTGGTACAAAACACCCAAAATATTCTTTAAACACTTTACAATGTGTTTTATCAAATTATTATTTGAGTTGTTAACCCTATAGCACTTTAAGTGTTTAGACTGAAACTTGGGAAAGGTCAAGCATGAAGTGCACAGTGGGGATTTAGCAAGAACGGGTAATTTATAGACCAAACAAACCGAGACTGGCTCTGGCGCGATGGCGCACGTGGGCAGCGCACCTAGTCACACACATGTTTTTATTATCCATCTTGGGTTTTGGCACTATAAATACCCCATTAGCTAAAATATTTCCTCTACCTCTGGTCATTCTTTATTGTATTCTTTTTTTCTATTTATCTCTCTATCTCCTCTAAGTCCTACACGTTTAGTGTTAATCTCTTATTTTAACATTTTTTGAAAGAACACATCTTCGCAAGACAGCCACACAAGTGCCTAATCCACACTCGTGTTGAGTCGAGGGTCTTCTTATCTTTAGCCTTTGTATTAAAATTGATTCTTTAGGTTAGGTTAGGGCTCGATTCATATACCAACTATCATACATTCGATTTGGTTGTAAGTGAAGTCTTGTACCTTTGTGGTCAAGCCTAGATCGTGTGTTGATCTAGTGGGGTTGTATACTTCCAAGAGGGAATTTCTTAGTGGACTTTGTTGTTAAGTCGAATCACGAGTCTTTGTGGGTGGTTTCTGAGGGCGAAATATCGTTGGGAGTAGTTGTTCTTAGTGAGCGCCAATCTTTGTGGCATATCGGTGGGAGCGGAAGTGGTAACAGTTTATACTCGACCCATCAGGAATTATATACATAATAGTATGGAGTGTCGTGATTTGCAAAATCGGACGTATGGTGTTGGTATAAACCCCCCCACCCCGAACCCAGTATTATCATGGTGTCAATCTCTTCTCTTCTCTATATATATACATTTATATATATATATATATATATAGGTACCATATATATTAATATATATAGGTACATATATTATATATATATAGGTAATATATATAATATATTTAGGTACATATATATAATATATATAGGGTACATATATAATATATATATATAGGTACATATACTAATATATTTATCATATAGGTACATATATATAATATATAATATATAGGTACATTATATATTTATATATAGGTACATATATATAATAATATATATAAGGTACATATATATATATATATATATAGGTACACTATATATAATTATATATAGGTACATATCATATATTATATATATAGGTACTTAGATTGTCTATATAGGTTACATATATCACATATATATATATATATAATACATATATATTTATATATATAATATATACATATATATTTACATCTATATACATATATATTAATATATATATATATCTTATAATTCCTATTTATATATCATATATACATATATTATATATAATATCATAGATATATATATATACATATATATATATAATCCTATTACACATTTATATATATATATTACACAAATTCTATACTTTATACTATATATACCACATATATATATTTATATATATATATGCAGGGAAGGGATCTGTGAGAAGAAATAATTATAGAGGAAACTACAATTTTTAGTCCACTATCTTTTACAGGGTATAACAATTTTGGTCCTTTTTTTTAAAAAATTTGGTTATACTTATATAAATATATATATATGCAAGGGAGGGTAAGTCGAGAAGAAATAAATATTAGAGGAACACTACAATTTTAGTCCACTATCTTTACCGGTATAACAATTTTGTCCATTTTTTAAAAATATCCTTCTTTCTACCAAGTGTTAGTTTGACTTTGATTTTTAATGTGAATACTCTTTGTACTTTGACTTTCTATTAGCATAACTGGAGTTCGGGATCCGACGACATCAACACTTTTGGTTTAAACCCGCAAATTTTTAGATTTGGCTCAAATGTGAAATGGATACTCGGGTTTTGGCTTAAACCCGCAAATTTTAAAAAAAATGGACCAAAAGTTTTATACCCGGTAAAGATAGTGGACCAAAATTGTAGTTTTCTCAAAAATATAATGAGAAGAATAAGAATAATTTCTAGCCACACATTTTAAATAGGAAAGAGAATTTTAAAGGGAGATGCAT
>BQNB010004023.1:71843-86067 GCA_026074375.1 Tanacetum coccineum | reverse complement strand
GGACATAACGACCCGGGGACACTCTATACTGCTTCCGGTTTTCTTGCTCTCGCGTGATTTCGTCCCTTGGTGTATTTTTATCATATATAGATAGAATTTAAGGGGTGAGTTCGCGCGAGTCAATCCACTTAAGCAATCTATGAGGTGTTGGGCACGTAACCCATCTCGCCCACAAGACGTGCCCCGAGGGAAGCTTTAATTTTGTCTAGAACTACAGTTGGAGATGCGACGAGGTGATGATGATCATAGGGTATATGCAGTAAAGTGGGAGCAGGTTTAAAAGGGTGTTTAGTCTTTAAGTCCTCAAGAGTAGCATCACTATAAGGAGCAACACCAAAAGAAGAAAGAACTCTGGCTACCATAGTATAATGCCCATCAGATATCTTCCTTTTACACTGCTTGATATTACGCTCACCCAAATCAATGTCTTCGTCATCAACATCTGACAAATTACGGGAAGATTCGGCCAAAGTCTTCCTAAAAAGCTGCAAACTACTACCTGGCATACCCCAAGATCGAATGGCATTAACAATACTCTCTTCCTGACGTTGTCTCTTAATAGCGACTTGCACTCAAGATTACTCCTCGGACGAAAGGTTTTAAGGAGACAAAGAGGCAAGACTAACAAACTAACCCAACAAGAGATATCATTAGGCTTGCAAATCACCTTATCAAGAGCTCCTTTCAAGACACGAGAAAACCCCAAACGACGCGTCGAAGGGATGGATTTGACAGTACGCAACCCCTTTGAAAACAAGCTATCAAGGAGAGCCAAAGTAAAACCACCATGTAAGTCGTGTACCTCATCGCCAACATGATCAAGTTGCTCAGAACAAGAAGGAACCTGAGGCTTAGTAAGGTCATAAAGCACGAACTAAACAACACCATCACCACAATCAAAGGGTGACACAAAATCCAAACCGTTGCCATGACGACACTTAGACCGAAGCGTATGCGTCCTGATACAAACTCCGCATAACCAAAGCCCTATACGCTTAAAAGCTAACTCGGCCCTCTCATAAACGACCAAATCAGAAAGAATGGAGTGTTTTGTGATAGCTTGCGCCTTACCACTACAATGCCGATCACGAAGGTGTATGATCAACAAAGTCTTGGTAAGCCTATTTCCACCACCATATTGACACCCATTAAGACCCATAAACGGGCAATGAAATCTCACAACCGACTAGTCACCACTAAACGCCCACAATAACAGTGTCTAGAAGAAGCAACAACAACAAAACTAAAAACCAAAAACGTTCACAAACCATTGACCCACGAACGAAGCCACAACGGAATTGAAGTATATGCCACCAAAATGTAGCAATAGCTAACTCAAAAGAAATACAGTAGCAACTAAGAAACTCAAAAGATTTACAAAAAATTAGAGGGGAGTCGAGATACTATCTTGGCCCCCACTCCTTTAGCAATAGCAAAACCGATCCTATTAAATATATGAACAGCAGTACGTGCCCCAATGTCCCGAGTCATGAAGAACTTCCAGATCCGCTTCAACAAGGTAACTGCGTCATCCTCTAATTCCCCCAAAGAAGAGAAAGAAAAGGGAAGAAACCCATATCCAATAGCCGCACACTTAGCCATATACTTAACACGTTTACGTTGTGCAACATCAATCACCGCACGACTGGGCACGGAATCTGCCATCCCGATTTGCGTTAAAGGAGAAGATCCAGTCAGATCCACACACAAATTAAGACCTCCATCCTACGAGTAAAGTAATATATATGTTGGGCGTAATTGTTTGTCACACCCCCATCCAGCCCGATATCAACTTCTTTACCAGTTGAAATCCCAGAACGATAACAGATGTATTATTGTTGTTGTTGTTATTGTTAAATATTTGTTGTTATTATTGCTAGTATTATTAAAAAAAATTATTATTATTTTATAATAATTTTACATAAATTTAGATGGGAGTCTAGACACAAGTTGTGCTCTCATCTCTCTCTGAATACAGAAATTCACTCTATGAAAGATAAATGCACCACTCTTAACATTATTAGAGTGACTAATAGAAAGAGACCTAATGCGTGAAAGTGTGTCCAAAGCATCCTTATCAAATTCCCTTAACGTAGAGAAAGCAAATGGGATGAACTTGTATCCATTGTCTACACATTTCGATGCATACTTCTTTTTTTTTCTTTTCCACGGCATTGTGCAAGGCTACTCAGGGGCACAGGAAGTCGCCCCCATACCAGCAAAAGGAGAGATGCAGATTACATCCAAACATGCGTCTTTACCTTAGAGCCAATTAAGTAGTAACAGGTTTGCGGGTCGTAGATCATTCTCATCCTCTGAGAGAAAACCCATTAGAGCCTCCTTACACACCATGATCCCAATTTTGGAACATAATATTTATTGTTTTTAATAAATATTTTATTATTAGTATTATTAAATATTTTTAAATTATTTTTATTTTTATTATTATTATTATTATTTTATTATAACTAACACTTTTATTAGAAATTCATGGTATTTACAATAAATTAGTGGGAAGCCGGGATACTATTTGGGCCCCCACTCCTCTAGCGATAGCAAAGCCGATCCTATTAAAAATGTGAATAGCAGCGCCTGCCCCAATGTCTTGAGTCACGGAGTATCTTCATATCTGCTTCAGTAACGTCAATGCATCATTCTCAAGTTCCACAAAAGAAGAGAATGAGAAGGGAAGAAAACCATATCCGATATATGTACATTTAGCTTCATACTTGACGCGTTTACGTTGTGCAACCTCAATCACCACCCGTCCTGGTGCAAAATCGATCATCCCAGTTTGCGTCAAAGAAGATGAACCTGTCAGATCCACACATACATCAAGCCCTCCATCCCACGAGTAGAGCAACATGTCAGCTGGACGTGAGGGTTTGTCTCGCCCTCCGCCAAGCCCAATATCAACTTCTTTACTAGCTAAAATACCGAACCGGAAACAGATGTCGACAAGGGTGTCACGCACAATGTTATGTCAATGTTTTTATTACTTATTATTATTATTATGATTATAATTTTGTTATTTTATTATTATTATTATTACTGTTATTTTATTATTAATATTATTTATTTATAATTTATTATAATTACTATAATTAATTAAAAATATTTATTATTATATTATTATTATTTAATCATATATTCCTTCCGTCTCAAAATTATTGTCTCTCGACAAAAAACACACAGTTTAAAAAAAGTGCATTTATTACTGTTTTCTCTCTCTTACTTTTTGACAGAAGGATAGTTTTACCCTTAACTAATTAATTAAAGTCTTCTTTAAAGTTTGTAATATTAATTTCAAACAAGGGTAATATAGTAAACTTAATCAAACATTCTTATCTATTTTTAGTAGTGGACAAATAAATTGGGACATCCCAAAAAAGAAACATGGACAATAAAAATGAGACGGAGAGAGTAATATTTTAAATATTTTCGTAATTTTTAAGTTTTTTCAATTGTTTTTTTAACTATATTACGTTGAGAGTTAACCAAACACAACATATTACATCAATTACAATTCGATACATTACAATTCAACACATTTTAACTCTTTAAATTACAATTCAGAGTAAGTGTAACACCCTCAAAATGGGTCGCAGCGGAAATATGGGTTGGGGAATGTTACATCATAGATCAACAGCACGAGATAAGAGAACGACCTCTATATGAGTCGTTAAAATTGATACATTGGCTTAAATGGACTTGTTTGTTACAATAGCCGAAGCTTAAATAGTTCATCCATGAAAAGTAAAGATTTTAAGACATACAAAATATCCCCAAATGTAATGCATCCAAATTCTTTATAGTAATGACTCCAAAATGATGACCACCAATGGATCCTTGTTGTTCCCGTACTTATTGACCATGAGAAAAACATGCTTTAATCGTCAACATAATGTTGGTAATTCACAGGTTAGTAAATGTATAAAATTAGGACCACAGATCCAAAGTAAGGAATGTAATCACATACTATATCTCAAAAGTTAATTCACGTGTGCACTAAATTCATGACATCGAAGCTCGACGTTTATGTATGCAATTTATTGGACACAAAAGCACATATTTTCTATTCTTTTGGCATTTAATTGGCTTTTATTTGGCAAAATCCCGGGTAAATTAGTATATAATTAAGCAAATATCAGCTACTCACCCGAACGGGGATGTCAATCCCAAATAGATCTATTCATAACATTCGCGCTCGCTAACTAGCAATTGACAGTTCATGATGGTGGGCAATAGTGGGTTTAGCTACTTAGGCCAACTCGTAATATGTTTAAAAGAGTACTTGCGTCCAAATGTAAAAACAATGCATGTTTCTCACCCCAAAGTTGCAAAACAATATAGTTGTATAAAAGCGGGGCTATGAACTCACCGTAAGTGAATGATTGATTATCTAAATCAAGTAAGTGAATCGCCTCGGCAATTTGAAAGCAACCTAATTAATTATAGGCCGTATGAGTATAATGTATTTCATGTAAATAAAACATCACATATTGCATAGCTACACCACCACCTAATAGTTTTTATTAATTAATTAAAAGTTAAAACAATAATTAACTCGTACTTTGTTAAATTAAAGTATATGTACTTGTATCTGTAAGAAAATATTATTTTCGTTTATAAATGCATCGTTTGTAAAAATGTATGATTTAATAATGATATTTTATTATTAAATTAATTGTTTTATAAAAATTTATATAAAAATAAAAGTAATGCGCGCGAGTTTTAAAACTTCATATCTTTATCGTTTCGACTCCGTTTTATACGTTTCTTATGTCCACGTCTTCGTATTAAAATAATTTATTAAAACATCATGTTTATAAAGTTTAGACCCCTGATGAACAGTAACTTTTACTGTTCATCACAGTTTATATAAATTATTTTTATAAAACTAATTATATATAACTTGTTTAAATCATAATTCGTTCGTTATAGTTCCGTTTCTCGAGATCCTTATGTCCTTGGATTTGTATTAAGAAAATTTATCAATTTATTATATTTATAAAATTCTAAACCACTGATGAACAGTAGCATTTACTATTCATATCAGTTTATAAAAATATTTTTATAAAGTTAATTATATATATAACTTGTAAACTACGTAACTAGTTCGTTATAATCCCGTTTTTCGAGTTCTTTATGTCCGTGGGTTCGTATTAAGGAAAATTATCAAAATATTATATTTGTACAATTTATACCCCTGATGAACAGTAACTTTTACTGTTCATCACAGTTCATATAATTATTTTTATAAAGTAAATAATATATAACTTGTAAATGTCGTATCTTGTTCGTTATAATTCCGTTTTTCGAGTTCCTTACATGCTTACGATCCTTATAAAGAGCACTATTTTTATAAAATATAAAACATAAGATTTATATTTCGAATTTCAAATATATATATAAAGTCATAATTAGGGTTTCTAATTTAACAAGTAGTTTACAATCATTTTATTTAAGAACTTGCACCATTATTTTACCAAGTGTTGTACCGTATATTACACATGTATTTAGTCCTCTAAATGTCCATGTCCTTTGTCCATATGAAATCATCATATACTTTATATAGCTTTAAAATAAAACTAGGTGGTGATTAACTAATGCAACAAATATGTAAACAATAGAAAATAATTAAATGAGTAATGAAAACTTTAAATAGACCTTATAGGAATCAAGTAGGATGATGAACACAAGATGAAAACCCCAATCAAGCCTTTAAAACCAAAACCCTAATCAAGAAAACCCTAAATATGTTTTCTTGATAAATCCTTGTTAAACCCGAATCCAAGCTTCCCAACACCTTGAGTAGTCTTAGGTAGTCTTAGGATGAACACTTGAATGCTTGGAATACCTTGGATGCAAAAGAAAAATGAAACCCTAGTTGGTGAAAGTGTGCCGTGGGTTTGGAGTATAAAAAGAGAGAGTATTTGCTTGATTTTTGCTTGTAGAAGTGTAAGAATATAATGTGCACTAGTTGCTTGCTTTTATATTAACTTGTAAACCATGAAACCACCTTAAACCTAAACCATGGAAGTGTATGGTTTTAAGGACATGTTGTAAGAGACTTCTCCTCCTCCCTAGGAGGAGGGTGCGGCAAAAGGGTCACCAAGGACAAGGGATTGGACAATCTTTAGGAAGATGAGCTTAGGGTACAAAATGTGTAAGGATTAACCAGATACTTATAAAAGACTTAATAAGGTTTAAAGGATTTATTTCATGAGTAATAACCCATGTCCGGTTCTAAGAAGGTGTATGTGAGGAAAATAAATAAATTTTGAGTATTGGGTATAAACGTTGGGATTTGTTTAATGTAGATAGGTAAAGTTGACTTCCGGTACGACCTAAATGTAATTTATTGCGAAACGTAAGCGTTTTACGTAACCAACAAAAATAAATTATGAAATGTTATAAATTATACTCCTAATAATCATATAACACTTGCTTGATGTCAACTTTAATTTGTTTGGTGTCCGTTTACATTGATCGTTGATTTTTAGTTTACGCGATTTAACTATAAGATAATAATTAAAAGCGAACGCGTAAAACTCTAAAAATAAATAATGGAATTTAATAAAGTTAAAAAACCTGAAAATGAATAAATGTTACAGGTGAGTTATTAGCGGCTAAGTTAAATGGAAGTAAAAAATGACTAATGGGTGAATTAGTAATTAGCGGTTAAAATAAACGTGCACGGGAATTTAATGTTTAAGAGATCATTATTTTAATGAGTTTACTACTGATTGTAAACTCAATTTATAGTTTTATGGTTATGTGTTGGGATCACAAAGACATAAGAAAAATATTTTGTTCACAAATAATGAGAAAATATAATTGTATCGCAAAAGGTGCCGTAAAAAACCCTTTTATATGACAAAAATCACTAATATAATGTTCGTAACGGGTATTTAAGCTCTATGTACCTATGAAATTGTGTATAACTTTAGGATAACTTCTATTGAGATTACATGGTAATTGAAAGTGGGTACGATAAAATAGTTAAACCGAGTTGGTTAAAAGTAAGACCTGAATTTTTACGGAGTGTCACATGGATGATCTACTAACTCCCAAGTCTTGTTGTCCCTCATAGAATCCATCTCTTCTTTCATAATAGCTTTCCACATAAACTGAATTAGTAAATAACGTACCTTATCTAGGAGATTTATGTTCATCCGTTCATGACGAAACTCTAAATGTCCCCTAACATATCACTCTCTATGCATATCTCTCAAACTTCGATACATAATTCACGACCATTAAATGTCTCAGCTTTCTTAACCTTCCTCCCACTCTGATTCATATATTAATTGATTCCTATTCTTGAACCTTTCTTAAATGCATCTTGTTTGAACTTGATGAAAGAACCGAAAAGAACTAATACGTTTCTAGACTATCTTTGAAGTTTATAAACTTTAAAGATCCTCGAAGAGCCAAGTGGTGTAATGATTTACTTAGCAAAGAAACAACAAGTAGATGAAGATATATAGAGAGAGAGAGAGACCACGATATATACTAGTCCGGGAAGGGGGGTTTAGTCCTTCTAGACGTCCAATTGCGAATCCACGACTCCGATACTATACTAGTATAATTCTTATGGTGGACTACAAACTGTATTACAATTTAACTCCACCGGCTTTCAACAAAGACCAGCACTCACATGGAAGAGTTACGACCTACGGTATTCCGCCCTTGGAATCCACCCCTAAGAACCCGTGATTCGACTTAACCTATAACTCTATAAGCCTTCCTCTTGGAAGCTTATCAAAACCCCAACTAGATCCCTAATGATCTAGGCTTGATCCCACGGATACAAGAATTCCCTTACAACTCGATTGATTAAAATGATAGATGGTTGTACCAAGTCCTAACCTAGCCTAGATACTTAATTCTAAAGAAAGGGTATGAGAAAGAAGACCCTCGACAAAACACAAAAGTATGGATTAGGTAATTGTGTGGCTCTCTTATAGAGATGTGTGTTCATCAATAGATGATAGAAGCGAAGATTAAGAACACTTGATGTTTAGACTTAGGGGGTTAGAGAAGAGAAAAGAGAGGAAAGAATATTTGTCAGAGTTGAGGAATACAAAGGCCAAGGGTGGGTATTTATAGCCCAAAGTTCTAAATTGTTAAAAATAATCGCCCACTGGCGCGCAGCCCACGCGTCAGCGCAGGTCCAGCGCGCCAAAACCCAATTTGTTTTTTCTTTGGGACTTTGGCGGTTTTAAACACCCGCACTTGTTAAACCCCCAAATGTACTTCACGCTATGACCTTTCACTCATTCTTACATTCCAAGGTCAATGATGTGTGTTTTTATAAGTTTTAAATTTATAATAACTAGAGATACCGACTTTGACTAAAAACACAACTTTTGGGCAAGTATACCCTATTCGAGTGTAATATATTATTAGGTAAGTACAGGTCGTTCTACGGGATTTGTAGCAATTCAAAGATTGTTTCTCAAGTAACAAAACTAAATGATTGTCACGGATCAAATAGCCAAAACGTATGTATAAAATAGGCAAGGGACAAGGCATGATTCACATAACATAATAGATATAGATAGAGCAGGTCTTTATAAAAATAAAGCATACAAGTCATATATGATGGGTAATCATAATAACGAGCATATCTACCAATGATAACATAGAATTCTTTTGGCCTATATACTACATCATTACGAGCGCATTAAGAATGGTTTATATCAAATATGCATACATATTAATTCCTCCCACCCCGGTTGGTCAACATAAGGAAGGGTCTTAAACATTATTTACTTGGGTTATTTATCAATTAACCACACAATTCTCACAAGTATGATATTGACACGCCATAGACAAACGGTTCAAAATATATCAAGACAATTAACCCTTTCGGCCTATTTCAATTGCAATGATATACCAAAAAATAAACAATGATCCAAGTAAAGATAACATCAAATTCATAAACATATATATTCATAAGTCATAGCAAAATCATCCAAATATTATATCATGTTTCATATATTACCAAAACAAACGAAGAACACTACATCATAACCAAACCAATAACCAATTGCTTCCATAAACAACCAACATCCAAACCTACTGAGATAACCCACGGGGCTGTCATGAACCCGCTGGAAATCAAGAACACGTCGCCAAATGGTGTGTTTAGTAACGGGTTTAATATATTGAAGGAAATAGAGATTTGGTGTGAATCATCTAATCCTCATGGTATAATGCATTTAGATTCTGGAAAGATGGTGTTTAGGGTCTGGAAATAATGGTGTAACAGTGGTGCTTCGTGGTGGTAGGGGTGGTTAGAGTGGTGGTGATATGGTGGTGAGAAGGGGTGTTTGGATCATAGGATCCAAGGATCCTCACCACTCCTTCCTCCTCTCTAATGATTGTATGAGTTATGTGTATGTAAGATATGTGTTGGTGTGTAAGATGATAGAATTTCCTCTCAATTTATAGGTTGGGCGAGGGCAAAAGTGCAGCGCACTTCCTTGAGAAGTGTGGTGTACTTTGATTCTTTAATACGTACATCTTTAATGATGAGATGAAGTACGACCAGACATGAAGTAGAAGTCCGTCGTACTTAGGGTATTAATGTCATTCTTAACATCGTCCTAAAAGTTCGCGTACTTCTTGAGAATGCGGCGTACTTTGCTGATTCTTGGACATAGTAGTATCTTCTTTTATCTTAACTTTTTTCTTTCGTAAGGTGTAAAATACTTGCGTCTTTAGTCTTTTTGAGCTTGAGATGTCTTCAAGTGAACCTGCACATATTTTATGCTTTTAAGTATTGAAAGTTCACGAGAAATGATATAAATAGATACAATAACGCCGCCGAAAACATTTATAATTAAGGCGTTATCAAATCCCCCCACACTTAAACTTTGTTTGCCCTCAAGAAAATATAAGAAAAGAAATTTAGAAAGAAAATTCCTATATGACCAGACAAGGAATTTTTTTTTATATTTAAATTTTGATCGTTTTTATTTTTTATTTTTATCAAAAAAAATTATTGGGTGTGATATTATCGAAAATATTTTTGGCTTTTTAATAAATAATCGCAAAAGGCGCAAACACCCCCCCCTAACACTTAAGGGTTTGCTTGTCCTTAAGCAAAATAAGAAAAAATAAGCTTTACAAAACAAACATGGAATTATGAAAAATATTTTTGATTTTTAATATGTGAAAACAGAGATGTTTGACAATACCCAACGATCTTCAAGCTGTATTATCACATGAAGACTAATGCACCCTCACGAATAAGGAAAGTATAATTTACTCAAACACTCGTATGTGATGTAATAGAGGGTAAAGGAAATCACACTCAATTGCTCAGACATGATTCATTTCATACCATAGGCTTGTACAAGAAACAAAACTACACCGACAAGGCGTAAGCACCAGGTATAAATATCAAAAAATGACTTTTATTCGGGTTGTAACGTTAGGCTAAGGGTTAATAATGATGTGGATTAGGCATGGAAAATATAAACTGGAAACGGTTTTATAATATACATGTCGACAAGTCCAAGAAACCCATGTTGCTAGTTACGACAATCCACAAACACATGAGGTTATCGAACCTCTCATCAATATATCTGGCACATATCATAATGTATCAATACGTTGCAAGTGCCAACAACAATCCAGCTCTTATTCATCATTTTTCCTTCTCTTTTTTTGACTTTTTTAAAGCAATCAACCTTTCACACAACTGACAATTCCCCACACATACAATAAGCATACACCACAAAAAATACAAAACATGAAGATGGCCATCTCTATCTTCGCTAAAATGGCACAACACTTATAGCAAAGGGCGAACAAACTATAAGAAAAAATCAACCAATCATACCAAGCAACTAGCAACCAACCATTGAGACTTTCGACAAGGGATAAGGCTAGGCTAAATGTTATATATTGTTGTATTTTTATTTTTTTATGGACGAGAAAAATAAATAGAATGGCTCAGATGTTAAACTAGAGGAATCTAGCACTAAAGATGAGTGCTAACAAAGGGGTTTATATATGGGTGGTTAGCTAATCAGTGTAATTAGCTAAAAGAATAAATAATTAAATGGAATGCCTATTTGGGTTAAATCCTAAGTTGCTTCTTTATCACTTAAAAATACCCATATCACGCGAACATGATCTCACTGCAGTCTCGTAATGATTATCAAGCACAAATTCTAGAATCAATAAATCACCGACACACTTATACAATTTAAACCGATACCAATGCTCCAGAAAGGCGACAAATTACAAATACACAGCCGTAACGACGGATGAGAAACTTGCAATTGCATTCAAACCTTAACTCGAGAAAGCTAAAGGCAAAAATTATCTTAGGTATCAAAGATGGATACCTGAATTCCAAAAGATCTAAAACCTTACTTTTTTGGTGATTGGTATAAATGCGCAAGTAATGTCATTGATCCCGAGTCGGATCTGCTCTATCAATCAGGACACATCTCTGGTTTTAAAACATTATTTATTAACTAAGTTTTATTCTACTACCTCCGTCCCAAAATTATTGTCCAGTTTTGACTTTCTGAGTCTTTCTTTGTCAACCTCCTGACTTAAATAATTTTGTTTATGTTTCAATAAAACTTGAAAAAAATTATACCAATGAAAAATACATTTAGAAACCAATCAATCCATTCATATATTATCATCAAATATTAAATACACAAACAAAAATAATTATAAGTCAAAGTTGAGAGAGAAAGACTTAGAAAGTCAAAAGTGGACAATAATTTTGGGACGGAGGTAGTAATATATTAACCTAAGTGGCAAAAGATTTTATAAATTTTTAGATTACCGAGGGCGAAAAGTTAACAATTAACAATAAGTCTAATTTTTTCCAATTCATTTTCCCCCAACACTTAAGTTGAACATTATGTGTAATTAGAAAATAACTTAAAAGCAGGACAAGCGGGGAGAATAAATATAAGAGAAACAAGACTTCCCGGGGCTCATAAGTGCTCGGTTGAATTCTAAAAGATACATCGTGAACAGAATGCCATCACAAGCATGTGAATTCAACCGCATATAATATACCAATCTGAACATATATCACCAAGGGTAAAATTCCAACCCCCAATCCAAGCTCCACCTATTTATTAGATCTGCAAAATAAACAAAACTACAAAAATCGTAAAATACTAAAGTACACTTTTGTAGGCACCACGATTGCATTTAGCATATGCAACAAGTCTTTAAACCCCTTGGTGTCCCGAGTGAACGAGTTATAGTCTCGTAAGGGTTTCCAGCGAACATACCCATAAAGTTCGAAAAACATTTATATTTTTTTATATTTTTATTTTTTAAATTTTTTTTATTTATACACGATTTACTAAAACAAACACACATAAAATCTTTTTTGATATTTTTTTATTGGTTTTGGTTTAAAAACAAATACATATCAAACACATACTAATTATTTATGGTACGAAAACTTATAACTACAAAGAAAATATTAAAACAAATATTTTTGGGTTTAGCATAAATCAAACACACACTAATTATATAAGGTATAAAATAAACAAAATTATTATTATATATATTTTATTATTATTATTATTATTATTTAGCAAACCAGAAGTGCGTCGCACTTTAAAGAAAGTGCGGCGTACGTCGAGTTAAATTTTTTATTATTTTTTAAAAATTTAAATTAGGCTCGCGGCAAAACTGGTACAGAAGTGCGCCGCACAATAATGTATGTGCGAAGGTTTTATTATAATAGAACATATATTTTTCAAAATTTTACACTTTATTAATTAAGAACACAAACACATTTCACAAAGACAGAAAAACATTCAAACACACAAGCATAAACAAAAACTGAAGAATAAATAAGAAAACTTATTTAGATTTTATAGTTTTTTTTAACATATTACATAAACACGTAAAACGAACACACAAAAACAAGCAATCCAAACAAATGCAAACACACATGAATGAATACAAATATTAATTTTAAAACAATCTATATGATTAGGATACAAAAAAGAAAACATATATTTTTTCAGACCCAGAAAGTGCGGCGTACATAAGATAATGTGCAGCGTACTTTCTGTAAATTTTTATTTTTTATTATTTTTTATTTTTCACAGATGCAATACAAGAGATATAATAATACAAAACTAATAGCATGATTTATTGCATAAACAAGAACATGCCAAAATCAAATACAAAAGAAGGCAAAAATAATTTTGAGATAAAAATCTTTTTGGTTTTTTATATATTTGAATGACAAACTAAATATTCATAAATTTACAAGGCGTATAATTATATAAAACAGAATTTTAAATGATTATAAAACCAAAACTAACAATTTGGGAGGTTTTTGTGTTACCACTGAAACTAATCAGTCAAGAGAAAAATATGATCATAAGACAAGTGTGGCGGGTTTGGTGTGAAACCGACGCACTTCGGGTATAAACCTGCAAAATAAGAAACGAAAACAGGGGAAGTGCGGCGCACAAGGTTAATTGTGCGCCATACTTTCTACAATAGCAGACATATTTTAAAGATTTAAAGAGATTTATACACACAAAACATGCACACGACTAGCAAACAATCTTCAAACAACTAATCAAATCCCCGGCGACGGCGCCAAAAACTTGATGTGTGTTTTTACAATCTTTAAATTTATAATAACTAGAAATACTGATTTTAACCAAAAACACAATATTCAGGCAAGTATACCCTATTCGAGTGTAATATAGTATTAGGTAAGTCCAGGTCGTTCCACGGGATATGTAGCAATTCACAGATTGTTTATCAAGTAACAAAGCTAATTGATTGTCACGGATTAAATAGCCAAAACGTGTGTAAAGCAAGCAAGATACTAAGGTATGATCCACATAACATAATAGATATAGATAGAGCAAGAATTTATATAAATAAAGCATACAAGTCATATATGACGGGTAATCATAATAATAAGCATATCTATAAATGATAACATAGAATCCTTTCGGCCTATATACTACATCATTACGAGCGCATTAAGAATGGTTTATATCAAATAAACATACATATGAATTCCTCCCAACCCGGTCGGTCAACATAAGGAAGGGTCTTAAACATTATTCTACTTGGGTTATTTATAGATTTACTAATCAATTCTCACAAGATTAGCATCAAATTGTTATAGACAGACAATGCAAAATTCATCAAGACAATAGAGCCTTTCGACCTATATCTATTGCAATGA